>JAFMTH010000091.1:0-108633 GCA_020921065.1 Vaccinium darrowii | reverse complement strand
TTACTTAAACACATTGTTTTCCCATTCAAAGTAGTTCATTTTAGTTGCATTTCATGCCTTGTATGTGCCTCTGATCAACCATTTCGAAAAAAACCAAAGTTTCAAACTGTTTTGCAACCACTTGTGCCGCACGGCACTCATACTGTGCTGCACGGTACACTTTGAGTGCCGTACGGTACTCATTTGAAAATCCGACCGTTTAAATTGATGAACATGTCGTACAACACATTTTTTGTACCGAACGGTGCATTCATTGTGCCGCACGGCATACTTTTCTGGTAAAATGGGAATTTTGAACAGTACCTCTGCATAAATAGTTTGAAGTTTGGGTTTTTGGTATGATTTTTTGTCAGTTACATATTAATCACAGTATTTTTTTTCTCATTATTATCGTCTGCTTTGTTCAATTTAAATGTTTATCTGTTTATGTTTAGCAACAAAATCGTTTTCTAATAAAATCCCACAAATGTTTAGTAAAGACCGATTTTAATCGGGCGAACGGGGTGCCTTAAAACCCTTCCCCGTTCGTAACCTGGCTCCCGGATCCGAAACGAATCTCTGGTTTTCAAATTGATTTTTTATAAACCATTTTCTCAATCATTTCAAATTGGTTTCTCGGTTCCCAAATCACTTTCCAAAAACCCGGGTGGCGACTCTATTTTCAAATCAAAACCAACCGGCGTGGAGGTCGACCGTCCACAAAATGGCAACTCTGCTGGGGATCGATATTTTAAATTAATCTTATTTTGAAATTTTTACACTTGTAAAATGACCATTTGGAAGCTTGACACCAAGTACGTGCTTCACGCTGTACTAGAAAGGATTGATGTCAGGGTGAAAGCCCGATCAGTCTGGACTGGAGCTTTCTCGGTTGTTCGCATGAGTAGAATTTCAAAATTTTGATTAATTTAAAAAGCGAGCCAAGCTTGAAAAACATTTGTGGGATTTTTGTAAGCAATTTTATTGCCAAGCTTTTTCATCACTTGCATCGATGTTGGATAAGCCCCGCTGCTGCATCTTGGTTACCCTACCACAGTTCGCTGGTGTTAGGACATCCCCGGATGCTCAGCAACCCTGGACCGTGATGAGTCAGCCTGTCGCTCGACCTTTGCCATTCAGTACACTTGGCACTGGGAGGCAAATATTGGCTCTAGTCTGGGGAACCCCCTTAAACCAAAACCGGCCTTTGCATATAATTAACCTAGAACCTTTCAACCTAGGACAGGGTCCCATAGGTTAAGATTATGTGATATATCCTGTTTAACTGCTTATTATTTGTTGTTTGCCTGTCTTGCATGTACATGATAGCTTTTACCCTAGGTTCACATCCTCCCCCTCCACAGTAGTGAGAAGGATTACCCCAATGATCGAGTGCTCTGTCAAAATATACAAATTTCTTTTGTTTTAATGCTATAATTGGCTCTCTCTCTTCCAAATAATTAGCGTGTCGTATTTCTTTTATCAGAGTCTGTAACCAAAAAATGAGCAGCCAATCTGGAAGCAAGAAACTCAAGTCTACCTTTACCACTCATCACGGCGCACCAGTGTGGATACTTGAAGAAGTGGGAAATGAAGATATTGGGATCAAGACTCCAGACAATGACAAGCTTAAGGAGTTGCTTCATCAGCTAGCCATGTCCGACCAACCAGCCTAACCCTTCAGTGGCACGACTCTGAGAATGTGAATGATCAAGGGTTGGAAGTTCCACCCTTCCACAAATGATAAAGCCAAGGATATCCCCGACAAGATCACTGTCAGGATAGAGCAAGGAAGTGATGATGAAGATGCAGATGTTATATGCCGCCAATCAGTACTTTCAGCCAGATGGCACACCGGTCTACTACTTTCAAGACCCAGTGACAGGACACAAATACTGGATGAGTGTGATTGTGAAGCTTGTTATGAAGAATGTCTCCTTCTGAATGATGGTTTGTCTCCCCAACAGCTTAAGAAAGCATATGCTCTGGAAAATCCAACACAGCAGCCAGAGCCGAACGAGAAAGCAAAGCCGGAAGAACCAAGTCGGGAATGCTCCCCTAACAAATCCAACAACTAAATCAGATCAAGAATTAACAGCAAGCCAGTTGTCAGCCTACAGGCCTTTTTGAGACTATTAAGTCTATCTTTTGTAGCTCAAGTTAGTTTGAGCTTTATCGAGTCAGTATTTTGCTTTATTGAGTCAGTTTGTACTTTTCTTTACTTCAATTAAGTCAGTTTGTACTTCAGCTATGTTTAATTTCCCGTTGTTTGGGGGAGAGAGCCAATTGTAGTCTCGAACTACGTCATGGCCTGATTCCTCCGAAATGGGGATACGTAGGCAACCCCTGAAAAAGGCTCGGCCTTTGTTTTGCAAAATCTTTTAAAAGAACAGTCAACAGAGCACTAAAAATTGGGGCAATCCTTTCCAAAACTGTGGTTGCATTGCACATCATGCATCATTCTTTCATTTGTACATAAATTGCTGCACATAGCATTCTTCACACCAGTCACTAAACTCATTTTTGTTTCCACTATCAGTTTCAATCATTGGTAAGAGCGAGAAGAAAACTGTACCTAGTTGGACTAGAACTCCCAAACAGCGATTAATTCGAACTAAGTCAAAAGCGATAACGGTCAGATTCAACAAATCCTGCAGATATGTCAGCAAGAATGAGATTGAAGCCCTCAAGATAGCCTTGGAAGAACAACGGGAACACAGTGATAGTCAGATGGCTGAATTATTGCTCTTGATACAAGGATTAACCCTTCAGAACAAGCCACCAGGAGGTCCAGGGGAGCAGCCACCGCCGAATCCGCCTCCGCAAGAAAATCCGAATTTGGAAACAATGATGGCAAAAGTCGCCAAACTTGAGGAATCAGTCCAGAAACAAGAGAAAGTATCTGCCACAGGTGTTGATATGGACAAATTATGTCTATTTCCCGGTGCCAAACTCCCGGAAGGGTTCAAGCCTATAGCCTGGGAAAAGTTTGATGGAAGCGGAGATCCGAGAGCTCACTTGCAAACATATGTGGGCACTTTGTCCATGTATAACATTGAAAAGGATGCCATGGGTCAGATGTTTCAACAGACTCTGACGGGACCAGCACTGCGATGGTTTCTAAATCTTGACATTTCAAGAAAAGGAAGTTGGGAAGATATTGGGGCAGCCTTCATGGCCCAGTATAATTACAATATTCAACTTGAGATGACCATTCGAGAGTTGGATGCAACCAAAATGGGAACAAATGAGTCCTTTGCTGACTTTATCAGAAGATGGAGAGGGAAAGCATCTCAGATGATAGATCGACCCTCAGAGAAAGAACAAATGAGAATTATCACAAAGAACTTGGCGCCCGAATTTTGCGAAGCACCTGGTGGTTTTCCAAACTACCGCTGACTTCAGGACTTTCTACGAAGCCGGCCTTGCAGTTGAGGATGCACTCAGAACTGGTATATTTGAGAAAGGAGAGTCTGCCAAGCCCAAACGAGTTTACTCTGGTAACAGCAATACCCTGTTCGGAACCAACCAATACAGCCACACCCAGGCCAGCTCCTCAAACTCTAAACCAACCAAAATAGAGCCTATTAACCAGATAGCAGCCCAGCCAACCCGGCAAGCAAGAAGCTTTTACCAATTCCCTTTCCCTTAACCACAGTCTACCAAAAGCTCCTTGAAAAGGACGCCATCAAGCCACTTGAGCCCCGCGAACCACCCAAAATACTTCCTCCAAGCCATAATCCCAATGCCTTCTGTTCCTACCACCAAATGCCCGGCCATCACACTAACAATTGTATTCGTCTCAAGCACAAAGTCCAAGACCTCATTGAAGACGGGACAATCCCGCTTCCCCTCAAAAAAGCCAAACACAGTCTCAAATCCCATGCTAGAACACAAATCCAATACCCAAATCAACCAAATCTCTCTCAGCTCCACTCTAAATGACCCAGGCTCCACTAAATTTAACCCTAGCCTATACATCATACCAGCCACCGAACCTAAACCCCTCGTTCCTGTGCCAGAGGATCTTGGAATTCTATTCCTCGGAAGTGTTAAGCCAAAAACAAAACCCACATGGGCAGATATTGCAGAAAGTGAAGAGTGGGCTATGAATGATCAAGGATGGGAAGAATTCCGTCAAGAGTGGGACCCAAGCCAATTTATTATCCCAGATTCTCATGCCAAGCCAGTTGTTTCCATACCAACGGGTCCCAGTATCTGTCGGATTGACAAGGTCGTGTGCATCGCCGGCATGGTGCATACTCTCGAATATGTTGAACCGAGTGAGCAGGAAGATTGGCGAGAAAGATGGGAGGCAATTTGTGTAGATCCACTCGATGCAGTTTCACTCCCCGCATTATTTGAAGAACCTGGAGACATATGGAATCGGACACTCGGCGAAGTTTATCATTGGGTCCCTAGCAGCCATCCTCCAAATAATTTGCTGCCACCACCACTTCCCGGGATTGAAGAACATTCTGCTATAGAAACTGTCTTTGGTGATCATGACTGGTTCCCTCAAGCCTACATTATCGGGGAATCTCTGCCTCGACCATCCGTGCCGTTTCCTCCGCAGCCAGATGTTTTGGTTCTGAAGGCAGATTCATTTTGGGATGAAGAAGATGTTGTTGACATCCGATTCAACAACGATGAAGTATGGACTGTCAACAGAGCCACGTTAGATGATTCATTTTGGCGCAATCAAGCAGTAGAAAATCTGGGGAAAAAATGGAAAATATCAAGATCGAGAAATGAAAGGCCGAGGATAGCCTTACAGGTTTTTGGTCCGAGTACTTTGACACAAAACAGAAGTTGGAATCCATCAAGGCTGGGAAGCGAAAGGTCAATGAATTTTCAGATTTTTGGGCTGAAGAACCACCATCAGTCAACCGAGTAACAAGAAGCGGACGGATCTATCAACCTGTTAACCTTCAGAGAGGCAACACCTCTAACCATGCTCAGACTGGGGCATTCATTTGGAACAATCCTGTCCAGGACAATTCGACCCCAGGTAATCCAGAAAATGTCACTCAGACACCAGAAGTTGTCACTCAACTATCACAAAGGAATCCTATGCCAGTGGAGGATCCCATCCGAAAGCAACTCGAAAGAACCCCAGCATCAGTATCCATTTGGGGGCTACTTTCCTCATCCAGGGAACACCGCCAGAAACTGATCAAGACTCTCTCTAACATGGAAGTACCGCCAGACACTCCCCCTGAAGCGCTAATATCCTTGCTTGCACCAACCCAGGCAAAACATGTCGTGACATTCACCGAGAAAGACTTGCCGCCAGAAGGAGCTGGCCACAACAAGCCGTTACACATCACTATGAAATGTATGGGGAAATGGGTCCCTGTTATTCTCTTAGAGAATGGATCTGCTTTTAAACGTCTGTCCATTACGCACAGCCTACTGTTTGGGGTTCACGACTAAGGACTTCCAACCATCAAATCTCGGAGTGCGTGCTTATGATAATACACGCAGAGATGTAGTCGGAATTGTTCAACTAGAAATATCAGTCGAGAATTTCAAGTCCAACGTCGAGTTTCATGTGCTTGACATTCCTTCATCTTTCAACTTGTTGCTAGGCAGGCCATGGCTTCACCACCCAGACATTATGGCCGTACCATCTTCTCTGCATCAGAAAGTTCAGCTCGGTCTGGCCAATGGAACTCTGACCATTTACGGAGAGTCCGGGATTCGCCCTCATGTTTCTGATAATGCCCTTGTGCTTGAAATCATGCATGGAGAAGAAGACGTCGCTCTCGGAGGATTCTCTTTTGATACTGCTGGGGCAGTTCTCACTATCAAAATGGATGAAGATTTCTCGGTTAGCTCTACAGTTATTGAAATGATGAGAAAGATGGCTTACATGCCAGGATTGGGATTAGGCCGCAACAATCAAGGAATAGCAGAATTCCCTGATTTCCCCATGAACAATCACCGCTTCGGCCTTGGTTATCAGCCCAACGAGATGAGCTGGGAAGTGGATGGAAAGCTCGAGCTCGCGCCCAGCCAAAGAAGGGTCCCATTCATTTTGTCAAAGAAAACGAGGCTATCTATCAAGGAGAGCCGGAACCTTTTTGGGATATGGAGAAAAGAACCAAGCTGCCAGGATTTGAGATATTCGCTGATAACACCTGGGACAGTGATGATGAATCAGCAAAACTGGAAGAATTGGTCAGGCAATGCAAATCTGACTGGATCGAAGTTTTTGACTCAGGAAATCTGGAATCGCTACTTGGAAATGAAAGTCCATTAGGTACGGTTGAGGACGGGCCTGCTGCGAAGATATTTGATTTGGAACCTATTGGAGACATGGAATTGATGATGCTAAGCCAAGAAACCCTTGGAGATGTTTCCTCGCTCATCGTGGATGCCAATGGAATTTATAAAAACTGCACTTTTGTACCAAAAATTATTTACACTGGCACTGAATTTGAGTCTAAGTCAGAGTCCAGCACTGAGTCTGTATTTAGCACTGAGTTTGAGTCCACCTCTGAGTCAATGCATGTGTCTGTTTGTCCTCCGCGTCATCATTTCTCTTTCGAGTTTGAGTCCACTCTCATGTATCACGCCCCTGGGGCCACCTCTTTTGCAATGAATGAAATTGACTTTGCTTATCTTGCTGTGCCTGAAATAAACTGTGTTAACCCTGACGATGATGGGATTGAGTTTGAGGAAGAAATTCCAAAAGAACTCCGATCTCTAATCGAACGAGAAAACGAAAGGCATGCTCAGCCTCTAAAAGAAGAAGTAATTTCAATAAATTTGAGAGACGAGAGTAATCCACGAATGGTTCAAATCGGTTCTGGGTTGTCTTCCGGGGAATTTAAGGCTCATTCGGATCTTTTAAGAGAATTTCAAGATGTTTTTGCATGGTCTCATGCGGACATGCCCGAAATTGACCCTGAAATTGTGGAGCATCGAATCCCACTTTATCCAGATGCGAAACCTGTTAAACAGAAGTTGAGAAAGATGAGGCCTGACTGGGTGCTAGAAATTAAAAAGAAAGTTCAGAAACAGATTGATGCAAGATTTCTAATGGTAACTGAATACCCTAAGTGGGTCGCCAACATCGTGCCTGTTCCCAAGAAGAACGGGAAGATCAGAGTCTGCGTGGATTTCAGGGACTTGAACAAAGCCAGCCCTAAGGATGACTTTCCACTGCCACATATAGATGTACTCGTAGACAACACTGCGGGACACGCATTGCTTTCTTTCATGGACGGTTTTTTCAGGCTACAATCAGATTCTCATGGCCCCCGAAGACCGAGAAAAGACTACTTTCACCACAGAGTGGGGCACCTACTGTTACAGGGTTATGCCATTTGGGTTAAAGAATGCCGGATCTACTTACCAAAGAGCAGCTACAACTCTACTGCATGGTATGATTCACAAAGAAGTCGAAGTGTACGTGGATGACATGATTGTCAAATCCAAGGAAAGAAAGGGGCACCTGTACGCCCTCAGAAAATTCTTTGAAAGGATTCGCAAGTACAGATTGCATCTTAATCTCGAAAAATGCACATTCGGGGTAACGGCCGGAAAGATGTTGGGCTTTATGATCACAACCCGAGGAATCGAAGTGGATCCATCTAAGATTAAGGCCATTCTCGAAATGGAGCCACCACGAACAGAGAAGGAGGTGCGAGGCTTCCTCGGCAAAATTCAATTCATCAGCAGATTCATCGCCAAGTTAACCTCGACTTGCGAGCCAATGTTTCATCTTCTCAAGAAAGGCGTACCATTCAAATGGGACGACAGGTGTCAGAAAGCCTTTGAAACAATCAAGAAATACTTGCAGAATCCTCCGGTTCTAACGCCACCTGTACCAGGGCGACCCTTGGTTTTGTATCTATCAGTCACTCCATCAGCAATGGATGCTTACTAGCACAAGAAGGGGAACGCGGATCTGAAAAAGCCGTGTATTATATCAGCAAGAAGATGGTCGGATGCGAAGAACGATACACTTCTCTGGAAAAAACTTGTTGGGCTTTGGTCTGGGCTTCCAAGAAATTAAGACACTATATGTTGGCCTATTCTGTAACGCTAATTTCTCGAATGGACCCTCTCAAATATTTATTCGAGAAACCCGCACTTACAGGTAAGTTAGCACGATGGTTACTTTTGCTAGCAGAGTTCGATATCAAATATGTTACTAGGAAGTCAGTAAAAGGAAGAGCCATTGCCGAGTTCCTTGCCAATCACCCTGTGGAAGGTCCAGAGGATGTAGAATTCGAATTCCCAGATGAAAAAGTGATGACCACCACCAATGATGTCTGGATGCTGTATTTTGATGGGGCAGCCAATCAGAAAGGATTTGGAATCGGGGTATTGTTAATTTCCCCAGAAGGATCACACATCCCTCTTGCTTTCAAGTTAAACTTTGAAGTCACCAACAACCAGTCAGAATACGAAGCCTGCATCGTAGGAATGGAAGCTGCCTTGGAAATTGGGGTCAAAAGACTGGAAGTCGTCGGAGACTCGAACTTGGTGGTGTCGCAAGCAAACGGAGATTGGAAGGTCAAGGAAGACAAGTTAAAGCCTTACCATCAGGATTTGGACGATTTAATCCCACAATTTCAGATGGTCACCTTCACACATGTGCCAAGACTGAGGAATCGGTTCGCCGATGCCCTTGCAACACTAGCTTCCATGGTTGAGATACCAAACGGAGTCAGACTCAGGCCAATTGTGATTGAACAACGAGACAAGCCTGTCTACGAGTATGTCATGACCATTGACAAGCTGGACGATGGTCTACCCTGGTATCATGACATTTGGAACTTCATTAAGAAAGGCGAGTATCCAACAGGAACAGATAAGAAGGACCAAGTTGCTCTTCGGAGATTGGCGTCTCAATACATCATTTGCGGAGGAAAGCTATATCGGAGATCTCATTGTGGAACACACAAATTGTGTGTGCACGGGGAAGAAGCCAGTCGGATCATGGAAGAAATACACGAAGGAGTTTGCGGTCCTCATATGAATGGCATGATGCTCGTCAAGAAGATCTTAAGGCAGGGCTATTATTGGTCAACCATGGAGACTCAATGTATTGAATACTTGAGACGCTGTCACAAATGCCAGATTCACGCCAATCTCATGCACGTCCCGCCATCATAATTGCATTCCATGACTTCGCCTTGGCCCTTTTCTGTCTGGGGCATAGATGTTATCGGTAAAATCACGCCGGCAGCATCAAACGGGCACAAGTTCATCCTGGTCGCAATTGATTACTTCACCAAATGGGTTGAAGTTGCTTCCTATACGACTCTCACTGCGGTCCAAGTTGCTCACTTCATCAAGCAAAATATCATCTACAGATATGGAGTCCCTCAAGCCTTTGTGTCGGACAACGGGGTTCATTTCAAAGGAAGAGCGGCGGAGACTCTTGAAGAATTCGGGATTCAGGTCCATAAATCTACTGTCTACCGACCGCAAACCAACGGAGCCGTGGAAGCAGCCAACAAAACCGTCAAGACTATACTGGAAAAGACCACTAAGTCCACTCGGAATTGGCACGAACAACTACCATTGGCATTATGGGGATATCGAACATCCATCCGAACTCCAACAGGGGCAACACCCTACTCTCTGGTTTACGGCATGGAAGCTGTTCTTCCCATCGAACTCGAAATCCCGTCTTTGAGGATCATGGCAGAATCAGGAATTGATGAAGCAGAATGGCAAAACGCGAGATTCGAAGAGCTCATGCTATTTGATGAAAGGCGGCTCAAAGCCTTATATCATGTTCAAGGATATCAGCGTCGAATAGCTCATGCTTTTAACAAAAAGGTGAAATCCAGAGATTTACAAGAAGGCGACATGGTTTTGAAGGAGATTCGAGCTCCGGTTTTCGATCCGCGTGGGAAGTTTCGACCAAAATGGGCCAGGCCTTACATTATCAAGAAGATCTTATCTGGAGGAGCAGCGCAACTCATCGATCTTGACGGCAATGAATTCTCTACTCTAGTCAACTTGGATCAACTCAAGAGATATTACCCCTGAGAGAAGCTCGCTGGACCGAAAACCGCAAGGGCGGGCAGTTCCAGGCAAAAATTAGAGCAAAAGCCTGCTAGGTTGAAAACCCGAAAGGGCAGCCTAGGTAAAAGATAAGGCTAAATAAATCAGAGCTCGCTAGGCCGAAAACCCGAAAGGGCGGTACTAGGCAAAATTCAGAGCACAAAAGGAGAGTGTAAATACCCGAGTGAACCCTAACCAAACACTTGTAGTCCTGAACTACGTCATGACCTGATTCCTTTTCATAAGGGATACGTAGGTAGCCTCACCCTGAGGTTCGGTCACAATCGTTCAAGTTGATTCCAAGTCATTGTGCGCATTTCATGTCTCACAAACAGAACTGGTAAAAATCAAGAATGGAAAGTTCTCAAAACTCAAGTTTTATTTGAACAAACTTTTTCGATTACATGGCTGAGCATGAAACTTTCAAAAAGAAACAAACAACAAACGTCTATAGCACAGGGTACACAACTTATTTCGAGCACAGTAAGATCGAGTCTAAAGTCTGTCTTAATTTCCGTTTTCCCTTGCTTCGATGTCTTTTATCAACCATCTCTTATAACGTGCCGGAAGGAGAACACTGGGATATGGATCTCTGGGAATAGTCATGCGCTCCCTCCAATTATTCTGGTAAGCTCTGAATGTGGCAACATTGAAATTTGGCACGACAAAGTTCTCGGGATCTACAGGTGGCAACAGCTGACGAGCACCAAGTTGACGGAGGACGCGGTTTGGGATATAGAAAGTCCACCGGGTCAAACCTGCCAAAACCATTCGCTGACGCCCCATGTTGCTAACAGCCATGTCTGGAAGATCAATCCAATTCAAGCGCCAAGAAATCACCTCCTCTGTGAGCTGGGAGAAAACCTGAACCCAACCTCCCACATCATCAAAAACCTCCTTGAAGTCCCTGGTAACGAACCCTTGTGTCTCATGAACCCGGTTTCTTGGCACAGGCTCCAGCAGATTAGCCTTGTCACATAACCACAGCTGTGCAAAATAGAGAAAACAAGAAAGAAACCTTAGAAAACCTTAGACTGAGAGTCGAGGTAAAATGAGAACAAGTGAAAAACCGGAAAAAGGAGAGCTGAGTGAGAAACCTACCTGTAGGAGCAGAGGACTACCCTCGAAGACGTCGGTCCTACTGGCATGAACTCCATCTAACCCCATCAAAGTCTCAGCCAGAACCATGGGAGCTACATCCTTGCGCTCCTCGATTTGCATGGCTACACCAACCAAGGAAGAGCTTGCCTGATCATCAGATTGCACAAACAAGAAGGCAGCCAATAAACACAAACACAGAGCAAAGTCGTTGGAGCGGAATTTTTCAATCAGACGAGGAATGTTCAGAAAACCTCCCCGAATCAGGGACTTGGCCGCATTGTTACTTATTTCCAGTTTGGAAGACAGCACTGGGGCAAAACCAACTCCTTGGAGAGGGATGATGGGCTCCACCAAATCAAAACCTCCAATGTATGCATGGAATTCTTCCACAGTGGGGCATAACTCGTGAAGACCAAAGCGAAAAACATGCACCTCAGGGTCCCAGAATTGTATTGCAGCTCGCAACAACTCCGGACGTATGGACACGTCTTGAATATAGCGAAGGGAAGTCAGCCTATGACCCCGAAAGTGGAGCCAGTCCAAACCATCAAGATCATCAAGCCAAGGGTGCATTAAAGCTGAGAAACTCACTGCCATTATGAGGAATTGAACAAAGAACAAGTTTATGGATTTAGGATGCAAAAGAAGGGTGAAATAGATAGCTTTTTATAGCTGCCATGCATGAAGAACAATGTGAAGTTTAAAGTTCCAAAGAACGGCCATCTCGAAGAACGTGCCGACTCGAAAATCGTAAAGAATCATGCTAGATTTGTACAACTTCTCAAGGGATACCTTGTAGTGGCCCTTCAAGGCCCTAGAACGTGCATTGGATTGATGAAAGGCCAAAAGGAAGAACCAGAAATCGGCTGCAAGTTGCCAAAAATTTTGGCATTACTAGGCCAGTGCCACACGGCACAGTAAGAGTGCCGCACGGCACAGTTTTGATGCCGCACGACACAGTTGGCTAATTTCAGCAAAATTGAGTTTTGAGCATCCGGGGCTCATTCCATGCTTCATTTTAGGCATATAACCTATGCATACAAGCCGTGATGCGCGCATACGACCTAGTGGAAGGGTTGATTAAATGACTCCAACCAAGGTTCGATGATCAAATGCCTCGAAGATGGAAACATTGGCAAGCTATGCTTCATAATGTAGTTATCTCACGAGTTCAATCAACTCATGTGCGTCATGTCATGTACAAAAATCATCCCATTCATTTGTCAACAACAATGTCGTCGCATGCGCATAACAAACATTGTTCTCTTGTCATTTGTCCATGCATTACACATGTGAATTCAAAAGTTAGTTCCATTGTTTCATTGAGTCCTGCGGGTCACAACCACGAATCCGAGTCAAGCTATCCACATACAAGTTTGTTGGTTGTTTGTTGGTCTCAATTCAGTTGTTTTTTTATTAAGTAATCACGTGCAAACTTTGATTTTTCAAATTCAATTCCAATGTGAATGAAAAACAAGACAAGATGCAAGTTTTTATAAAATCAAAATCAAAACATCCACACCGTAAGTGTAATCATGTCCAGGGGCAAACAGGCCCAATGCTAAATCAACTACCACGGCTCGCAGGCCATCTATACAGAAGGGCAAACAGGCACCCAAATCAAAACAGGGCACGCAGGCCCCACCTAATAAAATGCTACTACTAACAAGCTATCTCAGGTACGAGGGCGCTTCGGCGGTGCATGTCCTAAGTGTCTGTACTCCTCTGGCGTGAAAGGATGGCTATCGGTACTACTACTCTCTGAAGGCTCCTCTCTCTGCGGTACACTCTCTCTCAGTCTCTCAGAAGAACGGAGGACTCGGCCTGAAGGTGGAGTCACTGAAGTAGCTCGAGGCGTGGAACGCCTAACACTCCGGGAACCTGATGCTCCCTGTACAAGCAATAAAAGTCTGTCAAGAATGATGAAAAGCATACATGATCAACAGAAAGGAAAGACAAGTCTAATGTATATCTCAGCAGCTCCGGCACTAGGGGTAGCCCCTCGGCTAGCTCCTCCCCCACTACTGGTACTCTCTCTCCTCCTGCGAGTACCACGGCTGGCCTCTCTTCCTCTGCTAGCCTCTCTAGCACCTCGGCCTGTGCCTCTGCCAGCCTCCCTGGTACCACGCGCCGGTGTCCTCCCTCTGGTGGTACTCTGCCTACGACCAAGTACAACTCCTGGCTCAGCTCGCGGACGCACCTCAGGAGCCAGGCCCATCACAAACTGACGGACCATGGCCTGCAAGTCCTGCACCAACTGGTACGAAGCCGTCGCCCACTCAGCAGGAATCTGAAATACAAATGTACATCAATAATGTATGAGACGTTGCTACAAGAAAACAATCAATGCAAATACAACAATCAAGAGGTCACCTCTGTCGTGGCAAAGGTAACAGTGGGAGTAATAAGAGGCACCGTCACCACTCCAAGTGCTCCATCAGCAGTCACTACCTCAATCTCTCTCCTCAACTCAGGTAAAGCAGGGGCGGCTCTCAAGCGATTCTCCATGTCCAGGTCATATGCCAAGTGTGTTCGCAAGTAGCCCTCATAATCAGTCGAACGACTGAAGATCACCTCTGTCGGCACTGTATATCTCTCTATCTCTGCTCGAGTATACTCCTCAGTCCTCTGAACGAGTGAAGGAAGGGGCGAAGGCACTCTAAAGTGGTCAATCCCGAGAGATTGACGTGACACTCTGTCACCCAAGTACCATCGCCAGCCGTATGGACACTCCAACAACACTCGACTCCGTGTCCACTCCCTGCTCCTAACTAGATAGTCCTTGCGTGACCTATCCCAAACGTTCCACCTCACCTGCAAGAAAGAAAGTTCATCATTTTTTAAGAGATGAAAGGACAAGAAAATGGAAAAAGATTGATCACAAAAAGGCTTACTGTATCTCCTGTAGTAGAATCCAGGAAAAGTCTGAAGCTCCTCAAGTCTCCCTTATGGTCACCTGCCCCAGTGTACTCCAATCCCCACTTCTCAGCACGTGGAAGCACATTCTCATTGCTATGAGAATTGGCTGGGGCAAATACTCCCAGGACCTCATAAGCCCACACCTGCATATTCAGGAAACAATTGAATCAAGAAATGCAGTTAAGGCATTGTCATGGTTTACATAAAAAGGAAATGCAAGCAAAGGTTACCTCAAGTACTCTCCAGTATCCGCCGAGGCTCGTGCCTACTCCACGGCAGACGCAACCCAAGAAGCAGTACACGGTACACAAGCCCGCACCACCCCAGTCAAACCTCCCAGCAGTCTCCAAGCTCTCCAGTGCTGGTAGCCAACCCAAGTGCACCATGCCTTGCCTGTTCGGAAACAGGGAGGCACCAAAGAGGTACAACAAGTAAGCCCTCGCCATTTGTCTAGCCTCCTCCTCAGACTCTGGCTCGTGGTCCCAGAAATCCACCAAGACAGTATACCTCACTCCTGGCTCAATGCCTCCAGGCCTCCGCCCCAAGTAGTGCTCAACAGCAGCAGTGTCCAAATACAGCTCTGAATCAAACGGGATGGGCTCACCTCCAACTCTCAGACCAGTAATCGCAGCAAAGTCAAGGGGAGTGATAGTCATCTCCCCGAATCTGAAGTGGAAGGTATTGGTGGTATCCCACCACCTCTCCACCAGGGCTCGTATCAGCTTGCGATCTGTCCTGGTCACTGTCAAGAGCCGAATGAAAATGGTGAACCCAGAAGCATCAACCAAGGCTCTCACTCTCGACGGCAACGCACGGTAGTATGCCAGAGAACTCGCAGAACCGCCGTAACCACCCATGGATCTCTGAGTCTGCAAACAAAGACAGGATACAATCTCTATCAGTCATTGTCAAAATGAGTGTGTAGCAAACAGGTACAGACAATAAAGAATAAATGAAATACATACCAGAGGGTTTTTGTAAGCAATGTGGGTCGAGCGGTCACGAATCACATTCGTATCCAAGTACACCGGCAGCAAAGGAGTATAGGTGTCACAGCCCTGAGGAACGAAGAAGTGGACTCGTGGCACGTAAGTGACAGGTGTAAAGGGAACTAGGTGCTCCAAGGCCAACTCAACCTCCCGGACTATGGTCAAACGCTCCTCCCCTGCAGCCACCTCAGCCTCTCTCTGTCTCTCCTCCTGCTCAACATCCCTGACAATGGATGCCATACCCTCCTGAACCAGGACATTCTCAAACCGAGGGAACTCCTGTAAAGTCGCTGCTATGTCCTCATCTCTCGCTCCCTCCAAAGTATCTGCCAAAGTCAAACCAGATCCACGGGAAGAACCAACAGCAGGTGTAAACAAAGGAGGCTCTGAAACCTCTGTCTCCCTCTCAACACTCTCCTCTGGCACTCTAGCAGTACCAATGGCAATGGCCGGACCGAGAGCAATACGCCTCACCAAAGGAACCTCCTCACTCTCAGTACTACTCCCTCCAGTAACATCCTCAACCAAAACATCCCTATCACTAGGACCTCCCCTAATCACCGGTACATCAGTAGCAATGTCCTCACCGCCTACAGGAATCTCAGTCACAAGTGTAGCCTCTAGAAGGTCACTCGGAATGCCCTCAGTCTGAGACTCACTCTCCTGAGCACGAGCTCTCTCTACAACAACATCAATCCCACTAAGGCTCATCGCAATATCAGAAGGTGAAGCACCCGTACCTGAAGGATCAATCTCCATAACATCTGGACCCTCAATGGACTGTCCAGTACTCTGACCATCACCTACGGTGCTCTCGGTATGACGTACGGTACTCAGATCATCTCTAGCAGTACCCACGGTACTCAAATCTATTGGCACAGCACTCCCAGCATCACCTACGGCACTCTCAGTGTGCCGTGCGGTACCCAAATCATCACTACTGCCCATTACCGTGGCATCACCAGTACCCGCAATACCCTGTAGCGCTGCCGGAGTAGAAGTCTCACCGGTGTGAGCATCACCGAGACCCGTCAGTCTTATGTCCATTGAAGATGGTGTTGTTTCGGCCCCAACCGGTGTCGTACGAGATAACCCATAAACCGGGTCTGTAGCAAGTGGGCCAACCTCGGCCGAGAGACTCACAGGCGAGTCACTCCGGGGCTCGCCGGACGTCGTACTACCCTCTCTGCGTGCCGATGATGACGAACCAGTGGCAGACGCGGTGGAACCGCCCCCTCCCTCGCCGGAATCAGCCATAACCGAGGTATTTCGGAAATGATAATGTGGGTTTGGGGAAGGTTTTTAATCAGAGGATTGAAGAAATCTGGGAAAGGTAGAGAGAAGAAGTAGAATGGAAAAAGTAATAGTTTTTGGGAATATTACTCTCTCACAAGCAAACCGACCGAGAGTTTTGAATGTGTTCGAAAGTGGGAGAAAATAAAACGATTTCGAGCGGTTATAAAAACCGCTTGTGCCATACGGCACACCCTCTCTACCACGCAACACAACTTGAGTACTGCACGGTACACTCCTTTGCCAGTTTTGACACACGGTACTCTATCTCAACCGCACGGTACAGTTTTGATATCGCACGATGTAGTTTTGACACTAAAGTCAATTCTTCAAGTAAATCTTATGCAAAACCTCACTCAATGATCCCAGTCCATCAGCACAATATGGTTTCGTAAGTCCTCAACGGCATTAACAATAGTCTCTCAGCACCAATGGTTTCGTAAGTCCTCAACGGCATTAACAAAGGTTCTCTCAGCGCCAATGGTTTTGTAAGTCCTCAACGGCATTAACGACGGTCCTCTCAAACATCGATTGGTTCTATAAGTCCTCAACGGCATTAACGACGATTCTTTGGTTTCGTAAGTCCTCAACGGCATTAACAACGGTTATCCTCAGCACCGAAGGTTTCGTAAGTCCTCAACGGCATTAACAACGATTTTCTGGTTCTATAAGTCCTCAACGGCATTTAACGACGGTTCTTTCAAACACCGACTGGTTCTATAAGTCCTCAACGGCATTAACAACAATTTCTACCTCGCCAGTTACGTTCACAGCACATCATTCGTTTTTCCCTCGTTGAAAGAAAGAATGACCATTCCCGTAAACCGATCAAGGTATGTTTTCTATAACTCTTATACAAATCACTATTTTGCATTGTGCATTTTAGTCCCAATGAACTACGCTGGTCTGATCCCTACAAAGGGGTACGTAGGCAGCTCTTACGAGCGCGACCACATGCATCGCATTTTACTCGTTTGTTTTCATACGAGGACGTCCACATCGAGGGGTGTCTTCTGTCTTTGACGCGACTTCCATCACACAATGATTGTAAGTCTCGTCAAAGAGGGGCAACTGTAGACACCCCAAAATGAGACTCTCGTACGTCTTAATCCCCGATGATGAAAGGAAATGCCCGGAAGGACTCTCGGATTGAAACTCTCCAAAGTCAACTCAGTCAACAGTACCGTACGGTACTCATCTCTCATGCACGGCACAGCCCAAGCAACCTTTTGAATTTTGGCGTTCAAGTATGCCGCACGGCACAGTTAGTGTGCCGCACGGCACTGTTTGTGTGCCGTACGGCACTGTCACTTGTCACACAGCTTTTGCAGAATGCCCAGCAGCTCAAAATGTTGACGAAATTGGCTCCCTCTGCTCTGATGGTTGCGTGCGAACAGAAGAAGGCTATCCCCTATGCCATCATCACTATGACTAAGGATCAAGAAGACTTGGTGGTTACGTTCACTCATCCCCTATATAAACTAACCGAATCCAACGAAAAATGATCCGGAAAATTTTGGTGTAAAATTGGTCATGAAACTCCACTCTTGAGTGCCATTTTCACTGCTAAAACCTCTGAGCTACCATCTCTACTATACAAAAACCAATATCATTCTCTCTGCCAAAGCCAAACCCAAGTCAGAGACCCACCCCCTGTTTTCGGTCCTAAAGCCGTAAGGTGGTCATCTCAAGATTGTCTAAACCAAAGCCTTCAATCCTCTTTACCACCATACCAGAGTGAAGTTAAGGTCTAAAGAAGCTTCGAGCAGCATCCAGAAGTTCAGAAAACAGGTTCAATCCGAGAGTTCGAAACCGAAGGTATAAACCCGTTTCGCCAAATTCCTTGAATTTGGCACCCTGAGGGGAGGGATGCCGAGTATGGAATGATTCCTTGTATCATTTTCATGCTTGGGATGCCCAAGTTACAGTAAGATCAGTTTCATTTCACACCTCCCGGTCGCGTCGTACGGTGAAAATATCCCCTCGTACGGAGCGATTCCACAAGGAGGGACATCTCTTACTTAAACACATTGTTTTCCCATTCAAAGTAGTTCATTTTAGTTGCATTTCATGCCTTGTATGTGCCTCTGATCAACCATTTCGAAAAACCAAAGTTTCAAACTGTTTTGCAACCACTTGTGCCGCACGGCACTCATACTGTGCCGCACGGTACACTTTGAGTGCCGTACGGTACTCATTTGAAAATCCGATCGTTAAATTGATGAACAGTGTCGTACAGCACATTTTTTGTACCGAACGGTGCATTCATTGTGCCGCACGGCATACTTTTCTGGTAAAATGGAATTTTGAACAGTACCTCTACATAAATAGTTTGAAGTTTGGGTTTTTGGTATGATTTCTGTCAGTTACATATTAATCACGTATTTTTTTTCTCATTATTATCGTCTGCTTTGTTCAATTTAAATGTTTATCTGTTTATGTTTAGCAACAAAATCGTTTTCTATAAAATCCCACAAATGTTTTGTAAAGACCGATTTTAATCAGGCGAACGGGGTGCCTTAAAACCCTTCCCCGTCCGTAACGTGGCTCCCGGATCCGAAACGAATCTCTAGTTTTCAAATTGATTTTTATAAACCATTTTCTCAATCATTTTGAAATTGGTTTCTCGGGTCCCAAATCACTTTCCAAAAACCCGGGTGGCGACTCTATTTTCAAATCAAAACCAACCGGCGTGGAGGTCGACCGTCCACACCTCCCGAAGAGGGGCTATTATCTACTACAGAGGGCTCGGCGAGCTATACTAGCATCTATGATCGGTACAAACAATCGTCCACTCAGAGTTAGAAAAATTTCAAAACAAATTGCATAAAGACAAAACAAAATCATCCATTCACATCAAAACGGGGGGGGCTCGGTGATGGTACATCGTTCGGCACAGGCCCCCAGAGTACCTGAGTTAGAGTTACAAAAAATACGAGACTTGGCATGTGCCCTAACAGTTCGGCGCCAGTCTCAACAAAACAGAGCAAAAAGAAGATAAAAACCTAGGCCTAAGCATCCGGCTCGGGTTGAGGGTCCTCGGCAAAGTCGTCTGGCTCGTTTAGTTCCCCCTCCTCGGCCTCTTCATCAAGATCGTCCGTCGGCATCTCCGGGACCTCTGGCTCGGGGACCTCGGGAATGGTGCGTGCCTCGGCGTCAGGAGGGGCATTGCAAGCATCCACCCCCCGGAGATAAGCGCTCGGGAAGCAGTCCTTGTGGGCAAGATGATAACCCTTTTTGAAGGCGGCCACCTCCATTTCCCCGGACTCCTTGAGGTACTGCCTCCCGGCCTCCTCCTCGCCCCTGCTGTAGCTGTTCTCGTCGGCCGCGGCCAGCATGATGGCTTGGGAAGCTTCGAGCTCGGCGAGACTGTCCTCGGCTGCCTTGGCCCGATCCAGGGCCGCCTTGGCTTTGTCCTCGGTTGCCTTGGCCCACTCCTCGGCAGCTCTCGTCCGGTCCTCGGCCGCCTTAACCCTCCCTTCAACGCCCTGCTTCTCAAGGCTGAGGTCTTCAAGCTTCTTGCCGAGGTCTCCAATCTCGGCCCTCATCCGCTCGGCAGCTTCCCTCTCTGCTTTCAGCTTGTCCCCGGCAGCTCTGGAGGCGCCGGCCAGCGCCACAACCTTCTTGTGCATGGCTATTGAGGCCTGGCTCGCCTGAGGAAATTGGAGATCAGTACAAGTGTGTGAAGTCCTCGGGAAGAAAAATCGACTTTGAATGATTTAAAAGACAATCTTACCTTGATGAGGCAGCTGTGAAGCTCCACGAAGTTGTCATCGAGGGAGCTGGTGTCCAGAGAGGACATATCAACAGGAAGGGCCAGCCCCTTCAGCAAGACGTTGGCCACTTCCAGGTCCGCTCGGACGCTGTCTGCCCTCATCAGCAGCACCCCTCCTCGGCGGGAGAAGACGGGAGCCCAGGTCTCGGGGAGAACTGACTCCGACCCTCTGGCCACCTCACGGTTGGCCGTGACCCGAGAATGGCCAGCCCCTCGGGAGCGCTCCTGACCCTCGGGGGCGTTTGTGGCGACAGAAGCATAGAGGAGGGTGGGCTCCACCTGTTCGGGGATCCCCGAAGCCCCCACGGTGGATCTCGGAGGAGAGAGTGGAGCGGAAGGCTCTTCCACCCGAAGCCTCTTGCGGCGGGATCGCTCGGATCCTGAGGCTGCTCCTCCCTTTCCCTTCTTTGACGGGTCCCTCCCCCGGGCCTCGGAGCCTGCCTTCGGCGTTCCCTTTGCTGCCGTTGCCTAAGTTGGGCCAGGGTGGGCCTTTCGGTTGTCATGGCCATCTCGGTTTGGGGTCGCCTCTCTCTCCCCCACAGCTGCTCTAGCCCTTCATCGGGAAGGGAATTCCTACTCCTCCTTCGGCGATTGCTGGCTCTCGGTGACTTGTCTCGGCTGAGAAAGCCGCGGTAGCTCGGCACGTAATTGAGGAGGGCCCGCGTGGGCTTGATGCTGGCCGTGGGC
The DNA here is from genome assembly GCA_020921065.1 of Vaccinium darrowii. NCBI lineage: Eukaryota > Viridiplantae > Streptophyta > Magnoliopsida > Ericales > Ericaceae > Vaccinium > Vaccinium darrowii. The sequence continues at coordinate 87,858 of JAFMTH010000091.1, read as the reverse complement.
AAAGAGGGCCTGGATGACTCCGTCGTCCGAGAACTCGATTAGTCTCTTGTTGACGGTGCTGCAGCCTGCAATAACAAAAGACTCAGTCAGTCCTCGGTGGAAAACAATGAATGCAATAAAAGAGATGCACGGCAAAGATGAATCAAAGGAAAAGCTCTCGGCTTACTGGGATCCCCTCGGCGGTGGTTGAGAGGCCAAGTGTGGGGCTCCTCAGGGGCCCACGAGTAGTTCCCCCTCACCACCACGTAGTTGTACTGGTGCTCCTCCTTGTCGTAGAGGTCGGTGAGGAGGTGGTCATACTCGTTCCGTACGGAGAAGTAGTACCGTCGGAACTTGGAGCTCAGAGCAAGGAGGTAGATCCCGAGCACGTCATATACAGTCACTGGGATGTGGTGCCTCCCGGCCAGCTTCAGGATGGAGAAGAGGACTCGGTAAACGTTGACCACGATCTGGTGGGGACCAAGGTCGTAGTAGTAAAGAAGTTGGCGGACCATCTTCGGGAAGGGGAAGCGGAGTCCCCCCTCGGTGATGGCCATGAGGGGGACCGTGATATGGTCATCCCCATACAAAATCTGGTCGCCGAAGAGAAGCTCGATCTCCACGTCGTCCGGGATCTCGTATCGCAACCTGAATTCCTCCAGGCGTTCAGGGTGGTCTGGGTCGAAGGCCTTGACGTACGGGCACTCTTCATCCCCGCCCTTCGGAAGAGGCACCTCCTCCCAATCATCGCCGTAGGAGAGTGTGGGGGCCTCGGCGCGGCGAGCCCTCAGGTTTCCTCTTGGGGCTGCCTCCTCTCCCTCTCTACCCTCGGGCGGAACGATCTCGGCTTGACCACTTGGGTTCGCCTCATCCCCGTTGCTGAAGTCGACAACCGGTATTGGCTCAACGACCGGCTCGAAAATCTCAGCCTTGGAAGACTCGGACCTCGGCGTCCCTTGGCGCTCGGGGACATGGGATGCCGAAGCCCCTGTGTCAGGGTTTACTCTCTCCCTCTCCATTCTGCGGTATTCTTCGGGGTAGACGGTTTGGAGTGGGGGGATGTTGAGCGCGCTTGGCGGACGGTCGCGGTATCGACTACCGAGCTCCCTGATGTGCGCTATGGCCTCTTCGGTGAGCTCTTCGTCGCTGTCTGCAATAATGAACGGTTCGTTGCTCATTCAGCCGAGAACCTAAGAAAAGGAACGGAGAAACCCATCAGCTATATGCATATGGGGCACGACGCAAATAAGGATCGCTATGGGGATGCGCGGCAAACCGAGGGGACCTACCCCTCGAATGACTCTCGGCTGGAACTCGGGTCGTGGTGTGTGAGTTCGGGAAAGGCCAAAAAGTCCTCGACTAAAAGTCTAACAAGTCCTCGGAAGAACACGTTGAATACTCAAACTGTGCTCGGAAGAACACGTTGAGTATTCAACGTGCCCAGAATCCGGCGGTCGTACGCCGCCGCGAGACCCGCCGGAAAACTCAACCCAAACAGGGGCAGAGTTTGAAACGTCGAAAATGGGCCAAAAATGGCCTAAAATGCAAAAAAAGGTACTAAACAGCAAGAAAATGGCAGGAGGAAGTGATTTACCTTAAGTTTAGGTGGTGGAAACGCCTGAGATTCAAGATCTTTGATCAAAACGGTTGGTATTCCAGCAGCGGCGTAGAAGTTTCCAGCGGAGAGCAAAAAGGCAGAGTGACGGTGCCCTTCCCCTCCCCCCGAAGGTTCTATTTATAGGGGGAAGGGGGGGTGTCACCCGTCGCATTAAATGCGAAAGTGATACGACGCCTCGGGAAGCAGCACGACGGCTCGGCTGGCCAACCAAGAGGTGACACCTGTCCACACCGTTCGAAATGTTTTGGCGCGAATCCCATGCGACGGTCCTCGGACGAATACCGAGACGACACGTGGCACATGACGTCGTGCCACGTCAGGGAATCTCTGACATCGGATAACTCAAGCGTCGCCTCCGAGATTGGGTCACATCACACATCCCATCGGTTTCAGAACGATGTGACGTTCCGAAACAGAGTGCTCGGGGTGCCCTTTCTCCTTGGCAAAAGGCGCTCGGGGTTCCCTCGGCTGTGCGCGGGGGATCCTCTTTGGCCGCTCGGTTCGGTCCACTCCCCCAATTGATGGAGCACAGATTGGCGAAGTAGAGGGGCTATTGTAGCGGCCGGATGGACTGGGGACCAAAGGGTCCACCTCACTCAGGAGGGACCGCGGGTCTTCGGCTCTACCCCCATCCGGGGAATGTGCTCGGCGGCCAGGGGGCTCGGTAGGCCTGGGTCCCAGGGCTCGGCTACACCATACGAGCGTGGCAGAGGGAAGCCTTAGGAGCGCTCGGGGATAGCCCCCGAGCGCCCCCCGGACCGAGTCGATTGACCTCGGTGCCGGGGGTGGCCGCGCCAGGTGTCATGGGGGCTTGGTGGAGACACCTCTGACAGCCTGGGTGGCTCATTAATGATCTCTACCACCCCACGTGCTTTGCACCGGCGGCAGGCCACCAACTCTGCAAGCTACGCCTACAGAAGGGGCTAGGTCAGCAGGAATGTCAGGAGCATGTAACGACCCTGAAGCAGGAACAGTGGCCGAACTGCCACTTGTCTGACGGACAGATATCCATGCACTCGAGTGCAGCGATGGGGACGGGGCGCGTGAGGCCCCCCGAGGGGCGTGCGGGGCACGCGCTCCCTCGCCTATAAATACGCCTCCCTTCGCCTCTTTGAGGGACACAGGAGAAAACACCTCGAAATCTCACTCTCTCTCTACATTTGGCTTTCAGCTGCACTTTCTCTCTCTAGTTCTCCTTTACACAACTCTTCCCGTCGCTTACTTAGCCATCGGAGTGCCTCCCCGGACCACCACCGTCCGGGTCAGGCGCTAACGTGGTTGTTCCCTTGTGCAGGTCCCCCTCCGGCGTACCCCAAGAGCGCTAGCTGCTTTCTCCGGCGAGCTTCCAGGGGTCACAACGCGGTCCACTCAAGCTTCACCCCCACAGTATTGCACCAGGCGTCCAAGGAGGTCATTCCGGTGAAGCGTCCCCCACAGTTATGAACCTGGGATATTTTTTTAGTTTGATTCCATGAAATACACCAGCTGAAGCCCCAATAAGGAAGTAAAAACCCTCGGAAGAATGTGAGTCAGATAGAGAGTAAACACAAAATCAATTTACATTTTTTGCTCCCCTCTATTTCTCCAATCCATGTCCCATTTGAAGGGTTGAGTATTTTGAGGAATCTGAGGATACTGAGTATCCCCGTGGTGTGCTCAACCAATATATAGGAGTCTAAGTGCTTACTCGTGTGACAAGGAGGGCTACACAACATCTAATAGCTCGTGTCGATAAATTTTTTCCTCTCCCCTATTTTTCTCCAATCCATGTCCCATATGATGGGGTGCGTGAGTAATTTTTTCGGCATTTGAGATCTCACAATATGGCCACGTGGTGTGCTTATCCAATACATAGAAGCCATGTGCTCACTCATGCGAGAGGGAGAGCTACATCATATCTACTATAAGTCACATAATAAGTGTGCGAGTACGTAAAAGCATCTTTCGTAAAGATCTCATAATACTAAATATGTGACTGCACAGGCATAATGCAAAGCTGAATAAAAAATGAAAAAAATGTTAGGAAGACTCTTAGGGCTCATTGATTGCGAAGATATTTAAGTGACAAAACCCTTTTTGCTGAAAATATTTTTGTGAGTAATGTAATGATAAATATGATTTAATGTATATAGCGTTAAATAAAAAGAAAGGATTCAACTTCTCTCTAGTGCGATGTAGACACGAAACCAAAGTGGTAAATTCTATCACTTGAACCCCATTTCAGTTTCAAAAACTAAAGCTTATCAAGTTGCTTCAGGAGGGAGTGTCTTGCAGGGGTTAAACCTCGAGAATAGGGAAGTTTTCCACTTTTTGTTAGTATTTTAGCATATTTGTTTGGAGAATAGGTTTTTAAGGCCCTGGGCAAATTATTAAAATGGTGCCCTTAACACTTAACAACATTTTTTAAAAGGAAAAATATATACACAAAATATATACACACACTTTGACACACATATCTATAAATATATACACTCATACAAGAGTCCATCCTCCATAGATCGGGGGGAAAAAAAATACATGTGGGGCTACAATTCCTCAGACAGTTCTTCTCGCCAGTGATGATTGCTGAAGATGATCTCCTCTCGTACCAGAGCACTAGATCTTGCACACTCAGCACCCGCGTTAGCACCGTACTGGACCGTAGAGTCTAGAACGGCCCTCCGACGGTCAAGTAAGTCTGTGAAGAAGATGAAGTGCAAAGTGTAGATATAGGGCTTTAGTGAAAGAGAGAGTGTGTCTTCCTTCTCTGGTATAGGTTACCTTTTATAGGTGATCTTTGACTTGCTTTCCAAGTACGATCGTGCCTGTCACGTGACGTAACCGCTTGGCTGACGTCATTGTGACCGACTCGAGAAAATACGCTACAAGCACATGCTTCCAATGAAGTGATGACACGTGTCACAAACCGTTCGGATGACGTCATTTATCATGATCACAGTTTGTTACGCGCATCTGCAGCATTAACTTCTTTGCTAAGTCAGCCCCAGGGTTGACCCTTCGGTATCCCTGAAATGCTTCCAAAATGATTCTTGCTACCAAGCCTCCGATCAGGCAGGTCCCCAAGATTTCCATCTCCAATGGAGCTCATTGCGTACCTTCGGTAAATACCCGAAGCAGTGGACCGAAACCTTATTCGTGATTGAGGTTCGTTAATGACTCTTCAACCAAAGAGTCCCTCTTAGGTATCCTTCCGGTGACTTCCCTAGAGGTATCTCACTTGATTGGAAGTCTGTATTAGCCCTTTGTTACTGCTCGGTTTATCCGGACCCTTACAATACTCATAGATGAGATTCAAGAAACTTACAAAGTTTTTGTTTGTAGACCCAATAATTCGTCGCAATTGTGAGATGAAAGAGGATTCTCCTCCTTCGAAACTACCTTCATCTGGGGGCAAGGGCTTGGATTTGTGGGAAAAGCGTAAAGTGGTAACGGCCTTAATCTTCTGAGAAGTATTACTGACACAGTGGAATTCTCGAGAAACTAGTTAGCGTACTAGTTTAAACGATGATAGGTCTTGAATCCGCGAGGGTTCTTGAATTCACAAGAAGAAAGAGAATAATTCTGATTTATAATAGATTAAAAGCTAAACTGAATAATAATAGCGGCTACATGTCCTTTTATAGGGAAAAACTAGCAAATCCTAGCAAAACTTAGCTAAAAATAAATTATCCCGAAAATTGGGGAAACTCCCAAAATTGAAAACTAGAAAGAAAAGTAAGAAATTTCCAATTCGAAACAACGTAAACGGAATTACACGCTAAGAGTAATTCGTAACCTAAATGAATGAATTTGGCTGAATTCCACCATCAGTCACAATTAGGATGGTGAGTATTGATCGCAACGCGATTCTGTTTTAGCCCACCAAGTTTGAGCCTATTCCGGGCTCGTCAATAAATTGCCGAAATTGGCAAGTTTCAATTAAGAGATGTTTAGGCCTCCTAGGCTTCGACTAGTCCAACTGATCATGGAACTGGGCTGCTACTTGTTCTGCATCAATCCCCTCTTCTCCGAAAGAACTCAACCTTGAGTTCAAATCTGGATATAGCGGCTCCTCCTCATGATACTCAAAAATATCCGCAACGTTGAACACATTGGAGATTTGCATGGACTCGGGAAGATCAACCACATAAGCATTGTCCCCGATTTTCTGCAAAATCTTGTATGGACCATATTTCCTTGGCTTTAACTTGTTGTAGGTGCCGGCAGGAAACCTCTTCTTCCTTAGAAAAATCATCGCCTCATCACCTTCGTTGAACAGTTTAACACGCCGACCCTTGTCCATAGTTGCCTTGTCCTTCGCATTTGTCTCAGCCAACTTTTGCCCCACATAATCAACCACCTCTTGGGACTGCTTAGCCATTGCCTCAGCCGCAACGCTAACTTCAAGACCCCGCGGAAGACGAACTAAATCCACTGCATGCTTTGGAGGTGTCACATAAACCAAGGAAAAAGGTGATTTTCCCGTGGCACTGTGAACTGCATTGTTGAAAGCAAACTCAGCTTGTGGCAATGCATTATCCCATTGCCTTAGCTTGTCCCCACATATACTGCGAATCAGATTACCCAAGCTTATGTTAGTCACCTCCGTTTGACCATCAGTTTGTTGATGCGCAGTAGAGCTTCGCTTCAGTGAAGTTCCAAACATCTTCCACAAAGTGACCCAAAAATGGCTAAGGAACTTCACATCCCGGTCAGAAGTAATAGACTGTGGAACCCCATGTAAGCGTACCACCTCTCTAAAGAACAAACGAGCCACATGCGATGCATCGGATGTCTTTCGACATGCAATAAAATGCGCCATCTTGGAAAACTTGTCTACCACCACAAAAACAGAATCCATACCACGCTGGGTACGAGGCATCCCAACACAAAATCGATAGACAAATCTTCCCAAATATTATTAGGAACAAGTAAAGGTGTATGAAGACCAGTATTTTGAGACTGACCCTTAGATACCTGGCATGTATAGCACCTCCGTACAAAATTTCCAGCATCCGTCGTCAATTGTGGCTAGAAATACATCGCCTCCAAACTTGCAGCTATCTTGTCTCTCCCCAAATGACCACTTAATCCTCCACCATGAAGGTCTCGGATTAAGCTCTCCCTCAAGGAAGACCTTGGTATACAAAGACGATTGCCTCAAAATAAATACCCATCAGTAACATGATAGTCACTAACAGGTCGATTCTGACTGCACACTTTCCAAATCTCTTTGAAATCCTCATCTTCTGGATACAGCTCCTTCAAGAACTCAAAACCCACAATCTCTTGGCTTAAAGTTACCAACAATTTGGCACGACGACTCTGCATCAGCCACTAAAAACCCTAAAAAAATGAATGAGAGACAGAGACCAAACACAAACTCAATTTATTTTTTGCTGCCCTCCACATTTCTCTAATCTATTTCCCATTTGAAGGGTTGAGTAATTTTGCAGCATCTGACGATTTCGATTGCCCTTGTGGTGTGCTCAACCAATATAGAGGATTCAGGTGTTTACTCGTTTGAGAAGGAGAGCCACACATGACACAACAACTTGTAGTTCATGTTGATAAATTTTTCTCTCTAAACCAATTTTTCTCCAATCCATGTGCCTTTTGTGTTGAAAAGTAATTAAGCTTGAGTTTTGTATTTCCCACATGGGAATTTCAAAGTCAAATATCGGATATGCATTGGAAGATTTTTGTGAAGACTTTTGGAGGAGGAAGAGTTCAATTTGGATTTGAAGACGGCTGGCAGATTTCACACCGAAGTGTTCACACCCATTTGTATGCCTATATAAAGATATACTTGTGTGTATTGAAAAGTATGAGTGGTAGAGAGAAAAGAACACTAAAGTGTTCTTGAGAGATTGAGAGAACCCCAGTGGGGGTTTCTCCCCACACTCAGTGGGAGAGCAAATCATGAGTGAAGTGATTTTAGTTTGAGGTTGAGTAGAACTCCCTCCATTGTATTTGTATCTACCCCATATAGTGAAATACTCTCCTCCCGTGGACGTACTTGATTTTGGGGAACCACGGATGTGACATCCCGACTTTTCTTTAAAAAAATATATATATTATTTTTCCTAGAAACATTAATTCTTTCATTTTCCATTTTTCCATTTTCAAACTTCTTCCCGACAAAACAAAAATATATTTGTTTATAGTGTACTATATTACTAAGGAAATTTTTCTGAACTCAAATAACTTACTTTTTATTTTTTATCCATATAATATTTAGCTATTTTGAATGTGTAGATGTTCATGTGGGAATATGCTGTACTTATTGGGCCGGTTAGTTTTAATATGGGATGGGCTAATTCTTAAATTTCATAATGGGCCGATTAGCAAGAATAGTATTTAATTAGAGAGTCCCAAATTAGAGCTAGGGTTCTTTTTACTTTAACCACAGAGAGAGAGAGAGAGAGAGAGAGAGGGGCAGGAGAAGTTTCGGTTTGTATTTTCCTTCTCCTCTTTAATTTTCTTCTTTGTTGGTTATGCATTATAGGTCTATTATATACATAGTCAGAATCTTGATTTGCTATTAGTGGAGATTACTGAGTGGGTGAGTGTGCCGCACCCACGTGATGATTTGTTCGGCTATGGGGCTTATAGTTGCATGCATATATTTTGAGTTTATATCATGTAGATAGGAAATCAGTTTGTTTAATATTGAATTTCAAGAGTTTCATTGCATGGGATTGTAAAGGTTAATGGTGCCGGTGGTCGTTTGGGGTTCAGAGGTGGAGTTCCATTGGAGGGATTGGTTATATGTTTAGATATTATATTATTAGTTTTACCAATAGTCTAGTTGCTGGGTATCATGTGGCTAATTATGGTTTTTTTTTACACAATAATTCAGATTAGAGAGTACTCAGAGCATTGCATTTTGCTCTCTATCGTTCCGATCGAGGTGAGTGGTTAAGCATGTGATCCATTCTTTCGGAATCCTTTTGAGCCTATCAATTCTTGACAATCCATTATTTTGTTCTGATTTTATGAATACTAATCTTGCTCGTTGAACTCAACTTATTTGACGATTGACGTACCCTTTGGCATACAAGGTTTATTGGTTAAATTTCGGATTGATTGATTGCTCTTATTTCGCTTACTGTCTAATCATTGAATTCGTTATATTATTGAGATTCTGCAACGGCACAGGGAATATTTCTGCTGGTCACTCCCGTTTGCTGTTGTTCTTGTGTGATTGGGACCATGTATTATATTTGTGAAAGTCCAAGGAAAAGACCCGGGCGCCATCCTGTGGTGACTTTGGCCACTAGGGAAAAGACTTGTGAAATACCCTGTGACTCTAGTGCTCAACGGATAGGGAAAAGACTTGTGAAATACCCCGTGACCCTACTCCGGATCGACTTAGGGAAAAGACTCAGGCACCATCCTGAGGTGACTCTATGTACGGTATTGGATCCAACGGGCTAAGCCCTGAGAAAATAATTGGCATTTGGCAATGGTTATTATTAATTGGTTCCCACATAATTTGGTTGAAACTCCTATTTATTGTTGTTCGTTGTTCTGGTATTTTTGGACAGAATGGTTGGTGTAAATGCATATTTTTGTGATTCGATTATTGTATTTGTTATTCATTAATTGGACATTCATCTCCTTGAAACCATTGACCTTTGATATTTGAAACCATTTCCTTGCCGCCTCAATTATCTTTTGTTTAAACGTATGCCACATTGTACCTTTTTACCCTTAGCATGCTTAACTATTCACTGAGCTGTGAGCTGACGGATGTATTCCACATTCTTTTCAGGTTAGTTCGGGGAGTATCGTAGTGGACTCTGAGACAGTGTCAGGACCCACCATTTGGACCTCTAGGGCATTTGCATTTTTATTTTCTTTTAGTCATGTTAATAGCTTCCGCACTTTTATTTATGTAGCTTTTATTAACAAATTTGAAGTTGGAATATTGGGATGTTTGTACCCAATTTGCTATAAAAAAATGTTGGTTTGGTTCACATTTTGAATCATATTCAGATTTTAGTTTAATTAATTTGGGTTGTGAAAAATTATTATTTTTATTTTTATTATTATTATTATTATTATTATTATTTTTTGTTTAGGCTTCGTGTTCCAAGAATTATCTCTTGGTTCACGGCCGGTCAAGTTTCCCAATTTGGGGCGTGACAACATAGAATTTCTTGTGTATGGCCACGTTGTGTGCTACTATCAGTGCCTCTCTACCATTCCAACATTTTGAAGCGTTGAGTAAATTTTTGGCATCTGAAATCTTGCAAATGGCCACGTTGTGTGCTATTGTGCTCAACCAATACATAGGAGCCATGTATTTAGTTTGAGAGGGAAGGCTACACCGCATCTAATCTATGTCACATAATGAGAGTGCGAGAGCATAAATGCGCTTTCGTAAACATCTCTTTCTGCTAGACTTTTTGCGTGCTCAAGCGTAATGTAAGGATTCAGCGCAGGATTCTGGGAAGTTAGAACGATTATGTGACCTAGCATCAAATAGCATCACCAATTTACAGCAATCCCTTGATCTTTGCATCAGTAGTAGCCTTTGAACACACGACATTATACTGGAATTTTCATGAAAATCAACAAAATTCAAGAGAAAATAATTTAAAGCACAGTTGGTTTTTAGGATTCTGTTACCAGAGCTTTTTTTATCCATTACATCTTCATTTCAAAAGTGAGGTAGGAAGTATTAGGCTTTTTTATGGATAGCTGGCTTGATCGTTGATATTTGTAATTTGGCTCAGCACTTAACCTCAAAACTTAAACATATCCACAGCCAAACATAAGTTTATAGAAGCTGAACATCTTGTACTCTTCTCCACCACTGCTTCGTCCAGGTGTGGTTTTCCCTTCGTGCTCTTACCATATACCATATTTGTGTACCTACATGGTCCAAGGAGATCAATATTGGAGCTCATTGAAGAAAGCTTGCTCAATTACTGTCTGAAATTGAATCTAATGAAATTAGTGTCGGAAATTGAATCTCAAAAAAATTAGTGACCTCAATGTCGGAATCATTAACTTGGTTAGTCTCAATCTTACAAAAGTATCACTTATACTCTTACAGTCAAATTTAGCGCTTTTTTTTTTTTTTAAAGTACCACCAGAAAACATATATTGTCTTCTTTTGGTGAATCCATACTGGCATATCAAAAAACAAGGACTAGCTCATAAAATTAAAAAAGATTTCAAAATCAATTTAAACGACCCGCTCTAATACCAAATGAAAATTCATATATCGCCTAGGTAAATAGATTTGTTATGTTTGATCTCTTTAATCAAAAAGTCACTAATCAATATATAAACTAAATGCACAAATAGAAAGCAACCATACAAAAAACGCCAACATATATGTGGAAAACCTTAAAAGGGTAAAATCACGGGAAGGAATCAATGCAATATACTCGTCGTATAGTTACACGTAATTCACCCTACGATTTGAATCCTCATAATCGGCCAAGACTTGCCGAATTCACGTTCATCACAACTGGTGCTTGAACCCCGTTGCCTTATATCCACAAGCCGTGCACTAGTACCCTTTTTTGGCAATCCACCGAATGCCAACGTAAGTAACTTTTTAATCAAAGTTTGTAGAAGCTTCTTGGAATTGTATCTGTTGTTCAACATTCCATAGATCTCATTAGAACTCCTAGATCCAATTAGAAGACCCCCCTAATGTTTCTGTCCCATAAGCGTGCTTTGGGGCAGCTTTACTATGCTTGGTTCACACAAAACCTTAACTGAATATATATATATATATATATATATATATATATATATATATATATATATAGAGAGAGAGAGAGAGAGAGAGAGAGAGAGAGAGAGAGAGAGAGAGAGAGAGAGAGAGAGAGCTATAAATTGCCTAAGTTAATCGAGCACTCTCTGATTAGTAATTAGTCAATCTGCTTCACAAGGTGCTTGACTGTTGCTTGGAGCAACTTCCTTGAAAACTACACACTGTGCAACTATGACTCATCCAATTTTCCTAATCAACTTTGCATGATTTTTCTTGATGCCCTGGATCAAGATTGAACTATACTACCGCACTCAAACACTCAATACATGTTCGAAATGGTTCATTTTGACATAGATTTTGAAGAAACTAAATACCTATAATACGAAGGGAAGATCTAAATCCCGTTGCTATCTCTTAGCGAAGCCAGAACAAAACCCAAAGAGTTGGTATAATTTTTGGTTGACAAACAATTAAGTAACACAAAGTGCCATGCGACTTGTCATTACCCCCATAAGAGCATCGAAGGAGAAATCATTGGCTGATCTCTGTTTCTGACAAAGGTGGTTTGTTCTTGAATTTTTTGTGAATCAGAGATGAGATGATGACTTTTGTGCGTGTACATGTGGGGGGAGAGAGAGAGAGAGAGAGAGAGAGAGAGAGAGATGTGAAACTTGTTAGAGAGCAAGCGAGACATCAAACATGAAACTTGGAACAGAGTGGGACAATGGTAAGGAGAATGAGATGAGATAGTATATAGGTGTCACAATGAAAATGCAATAATTTGTTACTCCCTACACTACACCAAAAAAGGGCTATAGCGAGGATCTAGTTTTCAAACCAGCGACCTCCTCTATAACAACACGCGACCCATCCACCACACCAGCTTCCTTTTCAATGCAAAGCTCTACAACTTTTAATATATATAAACTTTTTGTAGTTATTTTCACCTCTCTAATTTTGCTTTTTAAATCTCTCTGCCTAATTTTAGTCCCTTTATAGTGTTTCTTTAAATTTCTTTCTTAAATCTTTTTTTATTTGTCGGGAACAATTGGCAAAAAGCTGCTCTTTTACGAGGAAAGATAATTTCATTCGCCAAATGGGTGCCCTTTAGCGAGGAATTATTTATTTCCTCACCAAATCTTAGCTTTTTGGTGAGGAAAGATAATTTCGTCGCCAAATGGGTGCCCTTTAGTGAGGAAATATTTATTTAAGATTTCCTCTTCAAATCTTTGATTTTTGACGAGGAAAGATAATTTTGTTGCCAAATGAGTGCCCTTTACTAAGGAAATAATCATTTCCTCGCCAAATCTTAGCTTTTTGACAAGGAAAGATAATTTCCCCGCCAATCTTAGATTTTTGGCGAGGAAAGATAATTTCATCAACATAGAGTACCCTTTGCCGACAAAATCAATTCCTCGCCATAAAGATCCATTTGGCAAGAAAATTTGAATTTTCTCACCAGATTTTGTCACCATAGGTAGTTTTTGTTGTAGGGCTAGCCTTGTTAGGATCCAACTGAACGCTATTTAATTTGGCTATGAAAACACAGTTTAATTAGGGGGCCAAGATTATTGGTTATGACATTCCAACTTTATAGATTGGGTGGAAATCTAATCAATAAGTGAATTTGAATCCTAGTATATTTGCTTTGCAAAACCCACTCACATGATTCGAAGTGGATTCAGCACCCTCCCCTGGGCTTTTGCCTTATACAAATTCGAAGATTCATAGGCATATGTTGGGAGTCTTCAACCGAAAGAGACACATTAATAAAAACACCAACACAATACCATATTTACTGGAAAGCAAGAAAATCATGGGACAAATCTAGAAAATGGATTCGCAAACCATCTTTAACAGAACAAATCTTCACCTTACTACAAAAGATTTAGACACAAAAGAAGAACAATCTACTTTCACAATTAAAATACCACCTCTCAACAATGCTATTAGAAAGCTTGACACATTACCTTGGTATACCAATTTCATAAAATAACACCTCTTAGCACCAGGGCTATTAAGCATGAAATGTCACATGCTGATGTAAAAACCATATTCCACAGATATGTCACCAGAGCTAGTAGGACTTATTGGCACAGTGTAAAATATGTCTGTTGGTGCTTCTTCGCTCTCTTCATGACTTTGTTGAATAACCCATGGATTCGTTCTATACTTCATTAAACGTTCTAATTCAATAACCACTTCTTTCATTGTAGGCCGCTCTTCACTTTTCAAACAAAGACACCTCTTCACAAGCTCCGCAACTGCTTCGAGTTGCTCCAAGGTTCCTTCCATCACCAACTGAGGCTCCAAAATTTGAAGCAACCTATTTTCCCTCATTGACACAATGAAGTAGGCTGCCAAATTCCTTTCCCTTTCAGACCTCTCATGACAAATAGGCTTTTTCCCGGTCAATAATTCCGCTAGAACCACTCCGAAACTGTAAACATCACTCTTCTCTGTTAACTGGCTAGATTGGAAGTACTCAGGATCCAGATAACCTAAAGTCCCTTGTACTAGTGTACTTACTTGAGTTTGGTCCAAGGGGACTAATCTCGAAGCACCAAAATCGGCCATTTTCACCACATAATTAGCGTCTAGCAATATGTTTGCAGTCTTAACGTCTCTATGAATGATCGGAATTGAAGCGGCAGAGTGAAGATAAAAAAGTGCACCAGCAGCTTCTGCGGCTATTCTCAATCGATGCTCCAATGTTAACCAGGATAATGTGTTATGAATATGTTGGAATAGCGTTCCATTTGATACATATTCATACACAAGCTCGGGAACCTCTGATTCGAAACAACACCCCAAGAGCTTCACAACATTCCTATGGTTCACTTGCGTTAGGATCAACAACTCATTGATGAATTGCTCTACCTGGTTCCCATCCATTACTTTGGACTTCTTGATAGCGACTACGCTTTGGTCAGGTAGAATTCCCTTGTAAACCACTCCGTAACCACCGAGGCCAAGTATAAGGTTCTCTGCATAGTTGTTAGTTGCTTTCTTTAGCTCGTTGGTTGTGAAGAATTTCAGTGACACTGCACCTTTTCCATCAATCGCTGCTAATTTTTGTTTCATTAACAAACCACCATTTTGTTGGAAGAATTGCGCCCTTAGTTTGATTAGCTTCCTTCTCTTGATGGTAAAGTATAGCCAAGTTGCACCAATCAGTAATGACAACAAGCCAAAGCTCAATCCTGCAGAATATTTGTGTAATGCCATGAGGTAATGTCTACTAAAACCGAAAATGCTACAGAATTTTGCATTCTTTTATAATGAGCTTTGCCTAGACTTTGTGTTTCATGGGAGGAAATTCATTGCAACAAAATCTACCGCGGGGAAAAATAGTTAGGAAATTGATTTTCTCACGAAAGGCAAATCAATGGCGAGGAAAATTTAAATTTTGTAGCGGAATTGTAACAAGGTGATCACAATAGGCGAGGATATTGTTTTTCCTCGCAGAAAGACCCTTTAAGGCGATGAATTTTTATTTTCCCTTGCAAAAATATACCCCTGAAAAAAACATTGGGTTGAGCCAATTTTTGGATACAAAGGCGAGGAAACATTTCTTCGCTAAATTGTTTATTATAGGCTAGGAAATTTTTTCCTTGCCATTACATTTGGGTACAAGGGCGAGGAAACATTTCGTTGGCTTAGTTTCCCAAATTTAACTTGACAACATGACGTTGTTCGCCATAAGAACCGGTGGGTTGGCGGGACACCAAATTTAATGGCGATGAAAAATTCTCTCTCTAAAATTAAAAGGTTGAAATTATTTCATTTGAGAGAGTTTAACATTAGCAAAGTCCCAATTACTACTTTCTTTTGTCCCTCCAGTACGTGAAATGCTCTCCTTCCGCTTGAAATCCGTCAATCTCTCCCTCTTTGCTGAGCACATCTCTCCTTCCCTCTCTTCTCCAACAATTTCTCTTCTTTTTTTTTTTTTTTTTTTTTTCAACGGAAGACCAAACCAGTACATTAATAAAACCGCCATACGGCATCTACAGATAAACCAAAAACAGAGCACGCCATACAACGGCGACTGATAACCAACAAAAACAGAGGAGCAGAAACAAACGCCGGTCCAAAGCAGAAACAATTTCTCTTCTGGTCCTCTCTTTCTTTACTGAAACAGCAATTCGTAAGCTAAAGCGGATTTTTTTGAGAAATGGTTTCGTCTACTTGGTTGATGTGGCAGTTTGGGACTAATATGATACTACATATATTTAAAGCAAAAATCTTAACCAATTTCGGTAGTGACAAAACAATTTTTTACTAATAAAACAATTTTTTACTAATAAGCTAAATCCCAAAAAAATTGGTTCGATTTGCATTGAACTCAACGTATTCTAGGGCCGGCCTAACACTTTTTAGTGCCCAAGGCAAGTTCTGAATTTTGTGTCCTTAAAACTCAATTTTTGCAAGGAAAAAAAAAAAGTCCATCCCTGTTTGAGGGCATATATACAGGAAATTGGGGTTAATTAAAGAAAGTGTATGACCATTTCCATCCTAAAAACCAAAATTACAATTCTATATATTGAACCAAGGTGGAGGTGAAATAGATATTGTAATAAATATTTGTGTCAGACAATCGTGTTATCTAGCCTCATTTTAACTAAATAAAGGAGGACAACAAGAATAAGAAAGACAACGAAAAGCAAATACTAAGAAGTAGGAGTAGGAGCAGGAAGGTCGGTCTGTTAGAGGTGATTGTTGAGGTTGAGAAGGAAGGAAGTGAGTAATAAAGAAAGGTGTCTGAAGTCCCACATCGGTCAGAAGAAGGAGAAGGGGTAAAGAGAAGGGAACTAAATGGGCCTTCTTTTCTAGTAGAGTAATACTCTTATATCTACTAACCAAATGGGCCTTCTTTTGTTTTTCATTCTGGGCTTGAAAGACTCCTACCAAGCCTAACATTAATTTTTTTTGGAGTGCCCTATTGTTTGAGGTTTTGGAGGATGCCCTAGGCCCAGACTTCTTGTGCCTTGACCAAGGGTTGGCCCTGTCAGAACACACTATCAAGGATTATAAAATGAACACTTTTGGGAATGAGTATTTTATTATATGTACTTGTGTTATTGTTTGTTTGTCAGATATTGTGTCATTCTCACAATCTGTGGTGAATGAATCTTCAAAGGGATGACGACTAGTGTGATAAAAAAGTGATATTGCTATTTTGTTTTTGGGGCCTAAACTTTATTTTGAAGGGTTAGTTTTGATGGTTTGAACCAGGATGCCATTATTAGGTTTTATGAATCGGCCAATGTTGTAGTACTGTTTTGATGTTTAGAAAACTAATGGATGTATGCTATATGTATAGTTTGTGGTTGTCAATGGATGGATTCTATAAATTAGCACGGAATGTGTGGAAGAAAACCTGTTGTGAGGAATTATTTTAATGCATGTATGGATCATTAGCGAGGAAAAATTGTCTCTAAAAATTAATCAGGGGTGACCTTTTGGGACGAAATTATATTTCCTTGTAATATTTGGTGTTACCTAGCAAACAATGCTTGGGCAACAAAGTATATTAAATTAGCGAGGAAAAATTTTCCTATCAGATTGTCAACATTTGGCGACAAAAAATTTCCTCGCAGATAGGCTTGATTTGGTGTCCAGATTTGGCGAGGAAATCATGCTTCCGCATTGTAGGCTTTTGCAACACAGTATATGCGAGGAAAATGAGCAAGGGACAGTTTTCTCGCCAATAGCATTAGGCAGAGATAGGTTTTATATATATAATTTCTGTTACTCTGTAACTATCAGGCAGAGATAGGTTTGATCTTTCAAAGGAGATTAACTGAAATGATCTGATGGGAACCAATCAGGCAAGTAAACCACAACTTATCCCATTAGTTTGTATGACAATGCATGTTTTTTATTTTTGATCGTCCCTCTATAGGAAAATTTGGATAAATTTCACTGATCTCCCACGAAATTTCAGACAAATGCATAGAGCTTCCATCATTTTTTTGAAATATTACTTCCCTCCCTCACTTTTCAAATTAATGTAAAGATTCCCCCTTACAGTTAAGTTGGCTTTGACGGTGTAAACTTTGGGGGAAAAACTCAAATACCCCCACCAAACATTTTTATTTTAATCAAACTCAATTTCTAATTTTACTTTATTTTTAAGGTGTTCAGTTAGTAAGAAAGTTTTGGGATCCACATCTCTAACTTTCCTACTAGGATTAATTTTCCCCCGAATCCCACCTAGTAGAAAACACAGTATTTCATAGGAATCTTGTTTTCGCAATAGTTTGTTATACAATTAAACTACATCCTTTTAACTAATTTTCTACAAATTTCTTTTATGAAATGAAAACATGTATAAAGGAAATTTTTTTAAAAAAAAAACCTTTTAATTGTACGTCCTTTACTCATTAAATGTTTCTCAAGAACAATTTTTCGGCACCAATTTATTGATAAGTAAACGGAGCCAAATTTGAGAAAAAAATGAAACATTTTGAACTTTAAATAAAAAATCAAAACATATTTATTCAAGTAAACTATTATTTAATTGCTTAAATTTTATAAATTAATTAACGTGTGATTTATACTGTAATTTAGCTTACATGACTAGGATAACGTTGCTACACTCGCTAACTATAAAATCTAGTCACATATAAACCTTAACCCTCATTTAGCATGGGTTTATGCTAGTAACGAGTACCATGAAACCGGCACTCGTTTCATGTTTTAGGATGAACTTATTTTTTCAGAGCAAAATGAATTTCTTTTCTTTTGGTGAAGTATAACTTCTTTATAAATTCCTTACACTGTTTTGGGTGCAATACGGGCACTAATTTGGCAGACTATGAGCAGGTGTTCTAGGGGGTAATATGGGTATTTTTCAATTTGCATGTATGTTTAATGTGAAAGCTCCATAAGCCAAGCTCCGTCATGGTTAATTGGCAATGTCAATGTCAAAACACACATCTGCATGTATCCCATTTTATCGATTTTGTTTTTTATTCTTTATTTTTTCTAGAGCATCTGTATTACGTGTGGAAAGGAATCATTTTGATTTGTATTGCATTTGAGTGCGGTAGTCATTAGTCAAGTGGTTCTATGGTTTAGGAAAGAAATCTGGAAAGATTGTGACTCAGAAATAATTATGAGAAGATTGTGACTCGGAAAAGGTAGGATCATGGGGGAAAGGAAATTAAGAGTAAGGAAATAACATAATTAGAGATGTGCATTTTTCATAGAGAAACAAAATAATTGGAGATGCATTTTGCTCAAGAAGTAACAGAGCTGCATGAGCGAGTTGGTTGAGCGACTGCATCTGGATTGGTTCTACTCGAGTGAGATTCAAAGTTGCTCAAGCGACATTGGCGTTTTTCATTTGTTCTATAAATACAACCACTCTGTTTGGTTGAGAGTTTTGAGAAATATTTTTGAGATAGTGTTTGGATGGGTTTTTGGAAAAAGTAATAATTAGAGAGATGTGTAATAATTGGAGATAGATAGAGAGAGAAATGAGAATTAATGATTGGAGAGATTATCTGATACAAAACTCATTCATGTGTAACAATCGAGAATGCGCTATAGCTGTATCCAAAATACTTATAATAGCTGCTATGTTAAACTAGCAACCATGTTGTGCATGATTTTGCCCAAAAGAGAATTGGACCTGAAGAAAGTTAATTACTAGGAAATTACATACCTAGAGATAACTTGATCACTGAGAATTGTGCAATGCAACCAACTCCGTTTGTTTTTCCATCACCAAAGTAATGATCACCACAAGAACAACTAAAATTTCCTGGAGTATTGATGCAAATTGCATTCACATCACAGTCATTGAGCATGCTGTTTTTACACTCGTCAATATCTGCAAATAAGTCATTAACGGATTGGTATGCCGAAATAAAGATCTTATATCAAAGTAGTCTATCGGAAAGATTTGAAAATATCCCTCTCACAGGTGTCTATGTGGCATAATTAAAGGTGAAGATTTAATACAAGCCAACAGAGCCCTAACTGATACATGCTTTGACCCACTCTAGCACTGACAAATCAGTGTTTCCGACCTCACGCTTTTTCTAGTGTATTTTTTTTTTTTTATCTGTGTAACATTATACATATGCACCCGGAAGGGAAAAAAAAAAAACACTACAGATCATTTGCAAGATCTAGTAAATAATATCATTACTTCTACTTCAACCAATGTTTTGAAAACCGAACCAGTGAGCGAACCAGAAAAGGGACCAGGCGGATGGGTCACTGGTTCAACCGCGGTCAAACAGAAGTTAAACCGTGACGTCATAAATATATTTAAAATTATATTTTTTTAAATAGTAACCAAAATGAAACGTATAAAAATATTTGGAGTAAAATGAGGAGGAGGAGTTGGAAAGATGTGCAGTCTAGAGAAATTTTCTCCAATCCCACACCGTTAAAAATACAGTCCTTGATACCTCTTGCTTCTATAAAAGGTTGCAAGCCTCTCCCTCTACAAGAAAGGCGCTAATTGATAGTCTGGGTGCAGTAAAGTTGCCTTTCTTGGCATTTGTGCTATAGCTGGAGGTCTCATATAGCAATAAGGCAGTTCAAAATTTCCGTTCTGGTTCAATTGACCCAGGACCGGGTCCACTGGGCCGCCAGTTTAACTACTGGGTTAGGACGGTTTTGACTTATAAGGGCTTCACTGAAGACGGTTTTTGGAGGGAGCCGGACCGGAGTAAGGTCCGGTTGACGAGCCAACCGGTCGACTTGATATGTATACTTGATATGTATGGTATGAATTTAAAATCGATGTGATTCTGGTCACATGTAAGATCATTGTGGTCCATGGATCTTCATTTCGATTATAGATTAAAAAATATATTTAATAATGCAGGGTGTCCGCACTTTGGTCAAATCCCATAGCCTTTTCACACGCTTACGCGTAGGAGTAAGGTCACCCCAAGTGTTGCCTACAAAGATAATCAATCCTGCAACTTTAGGTGAGAACGAGTGCAGTTGTTCTCATAAAATGTGACCCAATCTAAAACAAACGTACAATATGGATACGGCATCAATAGCACGACATTCGAGCTGCTTTCTTGAAAAATCTTAGGGTTTTCTTTGTTTAATTATGAGTCTACCACATAGCATTATGAGTTGAAACAACAAAAATAGCATAACCAACAACAAACCTATGCATCCAGGACTGAGATAAGGATTGCCCGTGTAACCAATATTGCAGCTGCAAATATATCCTCCATAGCCACTGTTCGAATCAATACATGAAGTATTCTGCTGGCACAAATATGCATTTGAGTTTCGGGCTTCAACACAAGTCTTGTTTCCTACCACAAAATCTACTACCGCGCGTACACTATCCACGGTTCGGTTGGGAAATGAGGGGTCCAACATATCTGATGCACCCTGGAACTGAAAGCTATTCTGCTCCCCAATAAAAGCATACGTACAGTGGGCAAAGGACCAAAACTGTAAGGAGCATAAGAATAAGATAGAAGAGAATGACTTTTCAGGTGGGTTTTGATCTTAAGAAGAAGACTGGCAAAAAAGAGAAAAGGGTGCAACAAGAGCGATCCAATTTTGGGCCGGGGACAATTGAAACCATTGATTTATTTAAGGGCACTTAAATAATTATCATTTTACTCACTTGAAATTAGAAAATAATCCTGAGTCTTTTTAGGAGTTATGTTTCCATCCTAAGATTCAAATAAACCCACTTAGCTTTTACCCTTGATTATATATATAGATATATATATACTAAGAGATTAAGGACAAAAACGAATGTTTTCATCTAAAATTATTTATGTTTCCATCCAAGAATTCTTTGCCTATAGGGTAAAGATTTTATGGATGAAAACATAAATAATTTTGGATGAAATTCATCCAAAATTAAACATAAATAATTTTGGATGAAATTCATCCAAAATTATTTATGTTTGCATCCAAAATTTTTTAGCCTATAGGGTAAAGATTTTTTGGATGAAAGCATAAATACTTTGGATGAAATTCATCCAAAATTAATTATGTTTCCATCCAAAAATTCTTGGCCTATAGGGTAAAGATTTTATGAATGAAAACATAAATAATTTTGGATGAAATTCATCCAAAATTAATTATGTGTCCATCCAAAATTTCTTTGCGTTTAGGGTAAATATTTTTGGGATGAAAGCATAAATGTTCTGTATATTTTCATCCAAAAATCCTTGATCCAATAATCATGGTTAAATTTTTTTAGGATGCCGAATGCGCGGGCCAAATTCATAAAGGGAAGCGATCACGGATAAAATCAAACTAGCAATAATGTCAATGGTTTTTAACATTTTCCCCCTGATTCAAGACATTAATTCAATAATTATTACCATGTTTACTGGTACAAGGAGAGCGTACATACTCTTTATCTATATATGCACGCGCAGCTGCTGTTTTGATCACTTTACCATGATTTTTTATCATTTTTTTTTATTTTTACCGTGAAATCTCAATTATGTGGTTGATATGTTTTACCATGATTCAAATAATCATGGTAAAAATCAAATATAAAACATAAAATATCATCCCTCTTTTGAATTTCCACCATTTTAAGTTGCTTGATTTTAGGAAGGAGAATAATTCTCCAATTCAAAAAAAATCTTAATTTTAGGATGTGTGGATCAATCAAAAGTAACTAACTTTGAATTAAAAAATTACTTCATCCTCTAATATATATATAGGGGCCGGTTCCCCTCACATTTAAAAAAACACAACACTCTTCGAGGCCCTCTTGTGATGTTCTAAATTGTTGATCTTGTTTAAATGAGTAAGATAAAAGGTTCTACAAAATTTCAGCTCAATCAGATATCAGTAAGTTTTCATGATCCAAACGATTTTAAAAACACTAGTTCATGTCTCAGTTTTTGCAAAACTATCTCGGCAATCGGATATCGGTAATTACCTCATTATTTAAAGCGTGTTGACATCATCAATCATGACAAAATTAATATATGGGCACGATATATTATTTCATTTAAACCATTGAGTTTTTTCAAGAAATATTGATTTCGTAACCATATTTATCATCTCGTGAATCATACTCTCTAGTTTCATCACATTGCTTCAAGTTCTTTCCGGATCTAATTTGCAAATGAAAATGACTACCAAGTTTTGAGCAGTTATTCGATGTTCTTTGAATAACTGCCTCGACACCATCCACAATCATACACAAGTTTTTTGTTGCGGATAAAATTGGAGTACTGGTCAGACTCAGAGTACCCAATAAGTAAATTTTTTTTGTGAATTTTTTTTTTTGGTGTTGGTTATCGAGAAAAAGGAAAACAAAAATCCAAACCTTGGAATGATCTACAATGGTGCCAATACTCAAATTGGTGACCTCCAGCCCCTTAGGAATATCGCTTTGGCAGCAACCAAACCCGTTACAATTAGTAGTGAAATTCATAGCCAAGGCTGCCAAGCACGTTGGCATACATCCACCAATTTCGCCTATAGCAGTAGTAGACAAGATCGCGAGGTCATCGCAGCCGACGACTGTGACCTTATTTGCCGTGTCCGAAAAAGAGTACGGACAGGTAGTATCATTATAAACCAAAAACAAATCGGGCCCGAACGAGTTGCTTGTGGTCAACCCGCCCGTCTCGTTGTAGCACTGATAAGTGAAGAGGATTGGGGCCCAGACTTGGGTTTGCGAGATGGATAGGACCTCGATGCTATTGCTATTGTTGCCTATGTAGGGCTTTGGAGGGTAGGAACCAGTGTCGCAGGTGATGTTAAACCATGGGCCGATGGAGCAATCCGACCCCATGCCGAACGGGTAAGGGACTGTTACGTTTCCGCATTTGAGTGGGCAGCCGGGCTTGGAGACGAAGAAGCTGGAGTCGGTTACAGCGGCGATGTTGGCAGCTGTGTTTGTCGCTCGTGTGGGTTGTGCAGCTAATAGGAGCCATGAAAGAAGAAAGGGGAGTACGTGGAGATACATGTTTAAGGATGGGATTAAGGATGGACACAGAGATGGAAGAGAATGCACTTTCATCAATCAAATGAAATGAGCAAATATGTCTCTCTGTCTTCCCTCGCTATCTTAGTACATATATAGGCAGGGGCGGAGGGAATGAAGGACCAAGGGGGTCACTTGCCCACCCTGGAATTTTATCAGCTAGAGCCTCTTCTTTTTTTTTTTTTTCTTTCAAGCCTACTCAAATGGGGTCGGTACTTGTTGTTCCAACCCAGCAAATCTATGGGGGGCTGGGCCCTTTTAGTTAATTACTACAAGAATGCCATCCATATAAATCAGTAAAGTCCAACAAAATTCCTTCGCATACACACGTCTGCATACCTGATAAGCACGGACGGTGCATCCTGACTGTCCGTGCATGAAATCAACGCTCCGGATTTTAAATAAACTATTTGCATGAATAGTTTATTTAAAATCCGGAGCATTGATTTCATGCACGGATGGTCAGGATGCACCATCCGTGCATATCGTGTATGCACGCATCCGTACGTGTAGCTGCGTTCAAAGTCCAAAATCCATCCCATTGATCCCAACTGTTTCTCTCTCTAGGGAAGTGTGACCATCAGCGATTCAGCATTTCCATTTAGTCCACCGCACGCCATTTTAATCATTGAATGTGTTTTGTTCTTGAAACTAGGGCTTTTGAATTTTGATTGTGAAGTGTTTACTCCATATGATTATTCTGATTTCTTCAATTATTGTTGTTATTATGTGAGATCATTGGGGATTTTCACTTGTCATCATGTAGAACTTTTAAAAAAAAAGTTAGCAACGAATATTTAGAATTTTGTTCATATGTTTAGGAGTTTTTGGGATATATTATGCTACAACTTTTGTATCTAATGGAGGATATTTGAACTTTTGTGCTTAGGTACTTTTTTAATCGTATTTTATTGTCATTTATTGTAAAAGGTGCCCCCTCTATATAAAATTCCTGGCTCCGCCACTATATATAGGAGTACTAAATACCACAAAACATATATATTATTTGAAGAACAAAAGAAACTACTATTATTTTAGTACAAATAGACTTATTCTCCCAAATTTTCTTTTGTTTGTCGTATTTTTTTCGTCTTTTCTTAATTTTGTTGAATTTGCATTCAATTAATCATACATCCCGACAAAAGAAGTCTAGAAAAAGTTACAACCAAAGGCAAAAAAAGAATTCACTATAGATGAGAAAATACCAAAGGAGTTTTTTTGTCTAAAGCAACGTCTTATATAAAAAGGAAATTTCATTTCCGGTCCATATTTTTATACTTTTCTGATTCCTTTAATCAATACAAATTATTAAATTTGGACGAAAATCTAAAAAAGTATTGAATTTTGTTTAATCGAAATGATGCCGTTTTGCGATTGGTTGTCTCCTTTAGTTGTGTGTAGCAATTTTTTTGATAGAATCACTGGACATTATTAAGATATATTTGTAAGTCATCAGAATTAAATAAATCATCAATATGCTCTGCGGTAACATTGAACCGTCCACATATAAAGCAGTAAAGTCTACAATTTGGAAGTCTTTAGAACTCTTTTTATTTCGAATCTCAGCCATTGAACTCCATTATTTCTGCAAATTTGGCCCTTAGGCCTCGTTTGTTTGGCCGGAGATAAATGGATGGGATATGAAATCCCATGGGATATGGGTGGGATATGAAATCCTTGGGATATTGCTCAGGATATCAATGGATGGGAAAAATTCATATCCGGTGTTTGTGTTCGACGGGATAGTGCTCGGGATATCCGGTTTTTGCACTTAAAACACCAAATCCCATCCAAATCCCACCCCCCCCCCCCCCCCCCCATGGGATTTTTATATCCCGTACGGATGGGGATATAAAATCCCATCCCACCCCATATCCCATCCCAAATAATGTTACCAAACACAGGATTTTGGGACCCACGTCCAAATCCAAATCCCATCCCACCCCACCCCAAATCCTCCCTAACAAACAAGGCCTTAGAATTTATAAATCAGTCAAATAATCTCCAATTGGCGATAAATTACAATTGATTTATGCCACTAAAAAAATAACTTGAGTTTTAGTGACAAGAACATATCACTAAAAGTGTATTGGTAAAGGATATTCATTGACAGCTTTTTGTACTAAGCTGTCACTGATGTTGTAATCAGTGACAACGCACTAAAAAATTGCCACTGAATACTATTTAGCAACACACTTTTACTTATTCATATTATGCCTCCTACTAATTCTATACGAAAAAGCTTGCCAACAAAGATATCATGGGCACACGAAATTGCTTCATCGTATCGTTTAGTTTATTACATTCTTTTGACTAGAATTGACCAGAAATATCAAGTATTGAGTTTTCTTAAATATTCTATCGTATCTTAGCAAAAAAAATAAACATTATGTAACTTAGAACAAAATCATGGGTTACATATCATATACGTTCCCAATAACCATTGGCGGAGGGACTTGGGTACAATTCGAATCAATTGACCGCACTATTTTTTTATTTTTCAATTGAGAATATTATAGCATATGCCCCGATTATGTTTAATTGAACCCACTTATTTTTCTAATTTCTAACCAGGAAAAATTGAACACCAGGAAAAATTTATAATATAGTTAGTAATTTTAGTTATCCAGTTATAACCTCTGGAAAACCGAGCTAAAAAAACAGTTAAACACCTGGTCCAACACAAAAGTAGTCCGTCTCTAGTTTGAATAAACCAATTACAGTCCATATCTAATCTAAATAGTAAAAAAATAACAAAACAAAAACAGAAAACAGAGTACTAAGAAGTTCTTCTCTCTCTGCCTCCCGAGCCAGGTATTCATATGCAAAATTCAATAGTTCAACTTCAACCCTCATTTTTTTGTTATTTTCTTTGATTTTTTCAATGGTTTGGATATTTGGGTGTTTCTTTCTCTCTATACATTTTGTCAAGATTTGCCCCAAACGTAAGAAACCACCATCTCTCTCTCTCTCTCTCTCTCTCTCTCAATGTCTTTATATTTGTTCTAAGCGATTAGATTATATAGGATAATTTTTTTATATATATGTATACTTAATCTTCTTTGGTGAAAGATTGATTATTATATATGCTGATATGAAAGTTGTGGATTAGGAAAATTTATTTTTTATGTTCTTTTTGTGTGTCATTGTTGAACTTAATAGATATAATTTTTGTTTGTATAGTTGAGGTTTCGAAAGGTAGTACATCGTAAATATTTATGAACACCTTTCAAGAACTTTCAGAGCAGCCATTGTGCCACGTTACTATGCTCAGGGTTGGCCTCAATATTTGGGTTGCCCAAGCTAGACCCCAAGTTTGGTTGCCCATTTAATATTAATTCAGAAAAAATAAAAGGACATCCAAGTAAAAAAAAAAGGGTTTGCATTATGCTTTTAATTTGAATTACATAAAAAAAGGATTAGTGCTTTATGATTAGCACGAACTGATTCAAAGAAAACAAATTTTCGTCGCACTTTTTGGAATGATAATCATTCAAATGGAAGAAATTACCCTGTTGATTGTTGGAATGGTATGCTTTAACTTAGAATATTTTATTTTTTATAATAGTTAGGATATGTTCCATTGCATAGTTTTAGATAAACAACCGTATTCTTCCGATTAAAAACAATCAGACCAGGGGAACTCCTTTCTTCATTGCTACTGAAAACGATAAAAAAAAAAAGTATCAAAAACTATATTTTCATAATTTTTGGGTACTTTTTTGTCACTAAATAAAAAAACTAGCATCTTACAACTTTTTCCTTTTCTTTTGTCTTCAGTTTAACTTTGTTTTGGTTCTCTACCAAAAGCTAAAACAAATCTATATTACATTATACAACGCTTTTGAGAGATGTCCCTCTAACAACTGTCCTCTGTGGCAGTTTGGAAGGCTAAGATTGAATTTTAAAGATAAGCTCCAATTGATCCGAGGGCTGTTATTTTGTCATTCAAAATTCAAATACCGTAGGCTGAGGATTTCTTTTTTATAGGGCTGAGATTGACACATAGTGAATCCAATGGATGATATCAATTTTCCACAATCAATAGAGATCCTTTCCTTTGACGTTTATTCTTCTCCCCATCTCTCTGTCTCTCTCCTCTGGTTTCTCCTCATCTCGGCTCTACGTGCATGCGCTCTCCTCCAGCAAAGAGGCATCTACGGCATAAGCGGTTCCTTTGTTTCTCAGGTATATCGTTGTGCATTGGCTTTGCTTTTAGAATCTCTTAATCTCTGCTTCACTGTTATTTAGTTTGCCTATTTTGCTGTTTTTGATCTTTATTGGAAAATTCTCCTATCTCAATTCTTGTTTGAAATAGCAACGAAGAAGTGCTCACCACTTGTTTGACAAAAGGCCACAATCAAAGCCATGAAGTAAAAAAATATAGATACTGTGTTTGAATGAGTATTCGACAACATGTTTGAATGAAAAAATTCTGCTCTTTTGATTCTTTCAAACCCACCGTTCACTAACTGCCACCCTTACATTTTCCTATTGCTCTTAACTGACCATTCTTTGTATACATTTATAGCTTTGAAAAATATCAGTTATGCAATTCCTTGCATTCACTTCATATTTTATAATTCATACATGAGCTTTTATCTCCAGCATCTTGCATTGGAAAATCATCTTGATCTATGAACCTGTCAATAGGATCAGTTTTGAGCAAGTTGGTAAAAAAAATAGGGGCCCCTAAACATATATTTGTCTAATGAGTCTGTTTCAGGCCTCCAAAATTAATGAGTCTGTTTCAGGCCTCCAAAATTAATGAGTCTGCACTGACAAAAATGTCTGGTCCAAAGAATTTGTAGACACTAAAATTTCATCATGGCTTAAGCACCATCCGATTAATTGAGATGAAATAAATAATCTTAATTAATTAAAATCAAAATTGGTTAAGAAGCCTGCGAATATATATATATATATATATAATTTGACTGGACTTATTTCCATAATGAGAGTTCAATCCACTCTTATGGAAAGAAGATCAATCATTTGACTTGGTTTACTTCCATAATGAGAGGTCAATTTGCTCCTATGGAAATAAAACCAATCAAAGACAATATATACATAAATATATATATTCAACTTGATTTATTTCTTAAACGGGAGACTGATTTACTCTTCTTTGGAAATACAATCAATCAAAAGAAACTTTCCAAATTAGATGTCCCTCTCCTTGAGCCTATAAATAGAGGCTCTCATTAAGAAGAAAGGGACATCTGCAGCCAGGGAAATTCCAGAGCACTCTCAAGCAGTTCTCAAGCCTTCTCTGCAAGTTCTTCTCAAATCCCTCAAGTTCGTGTGGAGGATCAACAAGCACCCAAGCTACGTGCCGATTCATCCATAACAACAACGGTCTACGCGTCAGCTAGCGAAGATCATCCTCAAGTTCACCGTTTGTTCGAGATAAAGCTTCAAGCCCTCGATCAAGCTTCGTTCTTCAAGCTTCTCAACTCAAAGATCTGAAAGAACTTCAAACCGGTTCAATCCTACGACAAGCTTCTATAGTCGTTAGGTTGCACCATCAACTTCGGAGATCGAATCAGAGGAATTATTCTTTATTGTAAAGAATTTGATAGAGATTGTACCCACATTCAATTCAAATCAAATCAATAAAATATATTTTGTGCATCTTTTTCTTGTCTTTAATGCAGGACTCGAATTTGTGTGTTACAGAACAGCCTGACCAAACTAAGTCGGCATTTCATTTTCCTCTTTCTCTCCTTCTTTCCCCACTACTGTAACTTCAGTCTGATTTCACTCTGATTTTTAGGAGTGTTAATTTGATAGCAAAGCTGTTTGACTCCGCCACAAGAGCTAATCTATATTACTTTAGGGCAAGCACAAGAGACTCCCTATATCTCCTCTTATCTCTATTTTACCCACCCAAACATCAAATTTGAGCTCCAAGAGCCTCCCTAAATAGGTTAACAAAATACATATGTTAATAGTGCCTCCCTATATCACTCCCTTTTTAAGGAGCGACTATTCACTCCCAAACCCTTTTTTAAATCCATTTTTTTTTTTATTTTTCTCTCTTCTCTTATGCGTGTGTATATATATTATATGTATTAGTTTATATTATTTAATTGGTATAGAGAGAGTAATAGAGAGGATTATTGGAATGTTGAAAGAGATGTGAATAGGTAAAACACTATTCACCAATCTTTTTAGGGAGAATTTGTGTTCTCATTGTTGGGGATGCTCTTATCAATCAAGGTACTCTTTTGAAAATTAGCATCCACTATATTTCTCACTACTGCTTGCAATAGTTGCCTCCTTTAGGTACTGCATGTTATATGAAAATTGAGAGAATTCTATTAATTCTGCAGGTTTAAAATCCATTCCTCCCCTCTCTCAATTTTTTTGAATCTATATCTCAGGCACGAAGGAGCCAACATGAGGCCGCTTCTCAGTTTTCGCAACCATGACCGTGATGAAATAAGTAAGTTTCCCTTTTTCTTTTCCTTCATCTACCTTTGTAAATAAAAAATTGAAAATTTCTGAACCCAACTATTCTGTACCCCCAATTCCTAAAATCCTAAAATCTTATCTCAGAAATCTTATTATTTGATGTTTGTGAGGTGAGCTTTTAAAAATACTAATTTGATGATTTAAGGTAACACTTTCGTTTCTAGGTTGAATAAGCTACGGACATCAAGGGAATCTCAATTATCTTAGCTGAAAGAATACAACGTAGGCATGTGCTTTATACTTTTCGACGTGTCAGGTATCATATTTAAGTTTGCTCGATAGTCTTGCACATTTCTCAGGAATGGACATCAAGGGGATCTCAAGTATCTTAGCTGAAAGAATACAATGTAGGCATGTGCTATATACTTTTCGGTGTGTCAGGTATCATATTTAAGTTTGCTCGACAGTTTTGCACATTTCTCAAGATAAATCATATTGTCTGAAACTAATATCTACATGTTAATTACAATAACTAGGTTGTTGTGCGTATTCCAAATAGGTACTTACTATGAAGAAGTTGATGCGAAGATGGCACGGGGATACAAAGATGTCCTGAATAAGGATGAAGAAATTGAAGCTGCTCAATATTAGAGGCGCCCATACTGTGAGCATAGAGACCATTAGTTTTGCTTTTGCTTAAATGCACTCAATGAAATTACATAGGTTTTGTTTAATTGGTTGTAGACTACTTCATTTTGTTTTGGAATTCATTTTTGTTGAAATTAGTTTGATGGGCCATGTTTGAGGTCTATTTGGAAAATTTATCTGGCAATAAGTATAGTTTATTTGTTAGAATGGGAAATTATACTTAGGTTGTGTTCAATACATTGTGTGTTGTGTCTTTAGGCGGACAATTACAACAAATGTGCTATTTTTTGAACAATTTTTAATGCCACATTGAATTGATATGTTCTGTACCTGGCGAAACCCATTTATTTGATGAACTCTATATAAAGTTTCTTTAAGAACACTACTTCTAGGAGAAGTCGGCTTGGTTGGTAAGTTAGAGAAGCATAATTCAATTAAATGTGTTCAGAACGCGTTCTTTCGTGCCTTTAGGCACGGGCAAACCCTAGTAAAAAAATAAGGTAGGAAAACTAGCTTTTCATAAATTTTTGGTTACTTTTTTGTCACTAAGTAAAATAAGATATGTGAGTTTGAAAATAGATATGGTCGAGGCTGATCAGGATGTGTGTAGCTTGTTTGGCAAGGTTATTTATACGAGAAGTAATGAAATGAGCCAAGGAATTGGCACCCGCTTAGCAAAGGACCAGAGAGACTTTCTAAGGAATGAATCAGATATAAACCAATGCGCGATGCTTGGTTACAATTTCAAATTCATTATTGTACGTTTGCTCTAGATTTTGTTGTTGGTAAAATCTGACGGCTCAGCAGGTTCTGTCCAATAAAATGGACAAAGGTAACGTTAAAGGTTTTTAGAAAGCATGTGTGGGTGTATGTGTAACCCTTTATCGAAAGATGTGAAGAAATGAAATGAACTTGGGAAAAATTGGACTTGTTATTGAAATTGAATGGAATGTTTGAGAAATGAGATGTTTCAAATCAATGTCATCATTTGGTGAAATTTTTATAAAGGCACGCGGAGCCTATGAAATCCGACAGGGACACACGGAGCCCTTGGATTCCAGCAGAGGCACGCGGAGCCTATAGAATCCGACAGAGGCACCCGAGCCTATGGAATCCGGCAGAGGGATTTAAATCCCTAGTTTTAATGAAATGATGATTTTCTTCAATGAAAGAAGTGAGAAATGAGATTTTTGAACTAACTTTGTGTTTTGTCGAAATTCGATATGTAAACTTGATTTTAGTCTTGTGGGATAAACTTGGATGGTTTGGCGAAATAAAATGGATACTTGGGTAGTGTTTGGGTACTTAGAGAGGACTTTGAACATTTGGGTTGTTGGTGGGTACTTGGAAATCACTTGGGTACTTTGAAACTTTCTAAATCCTTCTTCTATGACTTGGATACTTGGACTCGCACATGAACATCCTTTGGACATATCTTGCCTCCATGTGCATGCATCATATTCATACACCTAGCGTTAGTAGAATAGTTCTCCTACGAGCATGTGTGCTCACCCTATCATTTTCTGGTACCCAGCTTCGATTGTGCATGGTTTGGAGTGCATGACTTGGATGAT
Organism: Vaccinium darrowii; assembly: GCA_020921065.1. NCBI lineage: Eukaryota > Viridiplantae > Streptophyta > Magnoliopsida > Ericales > Ericaceae > Vaccinium > Vaccinium darrowii. The sequence goes on along the minus strand of JAFMTH010000091.1, from coordinate 55,945 downwards.
GAGCATACATGGCATGGAGTTATTTTCGATTTCACCTTGGGGGCAAACGTGCCCAAACATTATTTTGTTGACTTCACCTTTGAGGCAAGGGTGCCCGAATATTTGAATTACAGGATATTATTAGATTTCACCTTTGGGGCAAGGGTGCCCGAACATTTGACGGCCATTGGGCTAATGATGTACTTTCTTTTATGGAAATCTTATCACTTGACTTATTTGTTGTTGAAATTCTTTTATAAACGACCTGCTCTAATACCAAATGGAAAATCATAAATCACCTAGGTATATAGATTTGATCTCTTTAATAAAAAAATAAAAAAAAACTCACCAATCAATATATAAACTAAAAGCACAAATAGAAAGCAGCCAAATAGAAAACGCTAACATATAAGTGAAAAACCATGAAAGGGTAAAATCATGGGAAGGAATCAATGCACTATATTCGTCGTGTAGCTACAAGTAATTCAACCTACGCTTTGAATCCTCACAGTTGCCCTAAGACTTACTTGCTGAATCCACATTCACCACAACCGGTGTTTGACTGTCGTTGCTTCAAATCCACAAACCTTGCAATACCCTTCGGAAATCCACTGAATGCCAGCTGAAGGAACTTGAATCGAAGTTCATAAAAACATCTCGGATTTGTATTTGTAGTTCAATGATCTGTAGATCTCATTAGAACTCCAAGATCCAATTAAAAGACCCCCTTAATGTTGTCCTATGTAGCGTGCTAGATAAACCAAATGCATATGAGATTTGAATAAACTAATCATTTATGCTCACCACCATTGCAAACCATATTTTTAATCGATTTCAATAACAACTCTCTTTTTCTTCTTTTTTTTTTTTCCGTTAATTTAGATGAAGCCATTAATATACAAAATTGAAAGAGTTCACCAGCAAGAGGATGATCACGTAGCTATTGAAATTCAAAATGTCGAAACTAACCCACCAAGATGAATTGATAATATATCGGATTATAATAACTATAATTTATCAATTTTCGATCTTATTTTGATCTGAAGCGCACATGCATCCGATAAGTGAAGTAGCCCAATTACACACAGGGAAGCTTAACAAGTTGTTTAAGAGTGAATCTGGTAAGGTATTAATCATACCTTTGTTCATTGTTACATGATGATTGCATTTATAAACTAATAAGTGCATAATATGTCATGAATTTAATTATTCTTGAATTTCATATAAGTGGGAATGTCAAGGAATGACAGAGGAATATGAGGGTCTTTGTGATTACAATTTTATTTGTTACACTAAGGCATTGAGGAACTCATAATGACAATTTCATTTGTTTGGTTAGTTTTTCATAGATGTTTGTTTATGAATGTTGAAAATTTAAACAAACATGAATTTGTTTGAAAGAATTTTTCATTAATCGTATACACTTGAAATCTAATCCGTGCATGGCACGAGTTCAAGTTAATCATGTCAGTCACATGATTCGGAGTAGATTCAGCTCCCACCTCTGGACCTTTGCATTACACAAATTCAACAATTCTTAGACATATGTTGGAAGACTTCAACCGAAAGAGACTACATTATGGAAAACACCACCACAAGACCATATCTACTGGAAAACAAGAAATATCATGGAGCAAATCTAGAAAATGGATTCACAAACCATCTTTAACATGAACAAATCTTCACCTGATTACAAGAGATTTAGACACAAAAGAAGAACAATCTACTTTCACAATTGACAGTTGTATATTTACAAAGCATTTTTTCTGTCTGACCCGACAATGTTATTCGAAATCCCGACACATTACCTTGGTAAACCAATTTCACAAAATACCACCTCTTAACACGAGGGGCCATTAAGCAGAAGTGTCATGTTGATTTCACCAGCACTAGCAGAAGAACTTATTGGCACAGTGTAAATGTCTACTGATTCTTCTTCAGTACTCTCTTCATGACTTTGTTGATTAAACCATGGTTGCTTTCTATATTTCCTTAGACATTCTAGTTCAATAACCACTTCTTTCATTGTGGGCCTCTCATCATGTTTCAAACAAATACACCTCTTCACAAGCTCTGCAATTGGTTCGAGTTGCTCCAACGTACCTTCCCTCACCACCCTAGGCTCCAAAATTTGGAACAACCTTTTTTCTTTCATTGACACAATAAAGTGGGTCGCCAAATTCCTTTCCCCTTCAGAACTCTCAAGATAAATAGGCTTTTTCACAGTCAAGAATTCCGCTAGAACCACTCCGAAACTGTAAACATCACTCTTTTCTGTTAACTGACTAGAGTGGAAGTACCCAGGATCCAAATAACCTAAAGTCCCTTGTACTAGTGTAGTCACTTGAGTTTGGTCCAACGGGACTAATCTCGAAGCACCAAAATCGGCCATTTTTGCCACGTAATCAACGTCTAGCAATATGTTTGCAGACTTAACATCTCTGTGAATGATCGGAATGGAAACAACAGAGTGAAGATAGGATAGTGCACCAGCTGCTTCTGTGGCTATTCTCAATCGAAGCTCCAATGTTAACCATGATAATGTCTTATGAATACGCTCGAATAGCGTGCCATTTGGTACATATTCATAAACAAGCTCAGGAACCTCTGATTCGAAACAACACCCCAAGAGCTTCACAACATTCCTATGGTTAACTTGTGTTAGGATCAACAACTCATTAATGAATTGCTCTACCCAGTTGGCATCCATTACTTTGGACTTCTTGATCGCGACTACGCAATCATTAGGTAAAATTCCCTTGTAAACTACACCGTAACCCCCGCGGCCAAGTATCTGGTTCTCTGCGTAGTGGTTACTGGCTTTCTTTATAGCTGTGGAAATTTTTCATAACTCTGCACATGTTCCACCAATTGAAGATATTTTTTGTTTCATTAATAAACCACCATTTTGTTGGAAGAATTGCTCCGTTAGTTTGATTAACTTTCTTCTTTTGGTGCCAAAGTATAGCCAAGTTGCACTAATCACCAACAACAAGAAGCCAAAGCACAATCCGGCAAAAAATTTAGGTATAGATTCTGTCATTAGGTAATCTCTGCCGAAAACGAATAAAAGCTACAGTATTTTGCAATCTTTTGTGATTAGTGGTACTAGATACCCATATGATATCTAGTACCACTACTAATCCGTATCAACTTTGCCAAGTTGGCTTTGCAGTGTAAACTTTGGAGAAAAAGACTCAAATACCCTGACCAAACATTTTTTTCTTTTACTCAAAGTTACTCACTATCCTCCTCCTCACTCTGCCTCGATTCCTTCGGTCGACAGCCGTTTAGCCGTTTGGTACTACAGACTCAGATTGTTAATGTAATGCCATAAATTTAAATGAGGCTCTTTAGTATTTACGAAGTTTTGTTGACCAATTATTCTTAATTGATAGTATGTGGCAGTATAATCTGTACATATCGTGGCATAATCTACACCAATACTCAATTTTAACTAGGCAATAGGTATAAGTAATTATCACAGAGGCCTCCCCGAAGGTCCCGTTTAGTTGCAAGGAAAGTACGAGAATGTCTGATTTTTTATCATTTTTTTGTATTTTTAGGGCATTTATTTACTAAAAAAGTTTTGGGATCCACATCTCTAACTTGTGAATTGATGAACAGATGAAGGAAAAAGATTATATATTAAAATAAAAAAGTAACATGCCATAAGATTTTAATCTAAATTCCAACCTAATCAAAGAAAATAATCAAATAAAAAACTTTTCTTAAGGTGTTCCTATCACTACTAGAGAAAAGGGCTTTTACGTCGAGGGCACCCCGTCGCAAAAGGTAAGAAAGCTGACGCTAATAGTCTTTTGCGACGGCAATGTGGGGGACGTCGTTGGTGGGGTCTCAAAAAAATTTTTGCGTCGGCAAGGGCCGTCGCAAAGTATTTACGACGGCAAATATGCTTATTTGCATCGGCTTGTCTCCCGACCCAAAAAGACAAAAAAAACATGCAATTATTAGCATCGGGTGGCTCTGCTGTCGTAAATAACATTTGTTTTACATCGGCTGAAAGCCGTCGCCATAGCTCGTGTTCATACATATTGTTTTTGGGTCTAGATATGGACTGTCGCAAAAACAAAACATCCAAACATAGCTGGGAGCAAATTCTTCCCTTTTTTATTTGTTGATTACATCTAATAATTTTATGGACAAAAAAAAACAATCCACCCAAAGCATGTTCTCAAGGATTCTAATACGTAACCCATCATTCATTAAAATCAACATTCACTAATCCATTCGCTCAATCCCAAAAGGTCCATATTACATTACTCAATTAATATGACTAGGGAATAAAATCTGAAGTAGATTACTCTAATAGTACGTCAAAAGACCATGGTTTAGTTTAATACAACCATGCAAAATACCCAAAATATTACATCTTCCCAGTCGTCACACTTTAGTCTTCAACAAACACCTAGGAAAAAAAAAAAAAGTGAGATGCCGATATGTATTTCTGTATTTGTAAACACATGAAACCAAAGAAAAAATTATCATGACATACATCAGTAGACCGCCAAGCAACAATGCAGCCAATGGCTTCTCCAACTTTGCGAATTTTTTTGCAATTAAGGTCTTTCCAAAGAAGCACGAGGCTTTATTGCTTTTTGAACTTCCAAAAATTAGAACCCAATGGCTTTCCGTCTACTTTTACCAACGGGTCCCTACTAATAACAATTCCCTCTGCTACATCACATTTCAGAATACTGTAACTCACCAAGCATACTTTTGGTCCATCCTACAATCACAAGTATAAATTTTTAGTAAACCCACATTTCCTATAGCTAGCAGAGAAGAGATCATAGTGACAAACGAAAACATGAAAAAACGGGGAAAAAACGATATAGCTAGCCAGAAATAAGAAACATCACAGGCAAATCGAACACTCCGATCAGTTAGCCAAATTGCAACAACAATAGGGGGAAAAAAAAGAGGTCAAGCTTATGCAACCAAAAACGAAACAATCATGTTTGGGTGATTTCCAGCAATGACACTGGTTATAACCCCATTGTTTGCCCATTTCAAAACTCCTAACATATTAGTAAAGTGGTTTTACCTTCTCAATCTTAATTGAAAAAGCAAATACAAGATAACTGTTAGTGCCAAGATAAAAACGGAAGAGGATGCATCTTTCATGGTATATCTTTTCTAGGCAGAGACAGAAAACTCAAGCACCAATTAAATTCATTTTTAAGCATTTCTCAAGTGGGGAAATGAATCTATCTAAAAAGAATGCATGCTCGTGTCTTGCAAACTTTTTGAAGTATTTTTTCGTGTCACCTTTTTATCTATGCAAGAAACCAGTCCATTTAAAAGCCTCGTATATGGTTTTCATTGGTTTATGATTCAGTTCATGGTACAGACAGCATTTCCTCATATATTCAGTACAACACTTCTTACTTCCTAGTATATGATTTGCACTGTTTTAATACCAATCAAGCACCGAAACACGAGAAGATATTTTATGAAAAAAACAAGGATTTTATTCAAACACTCCCAGCAGCTAGCAAATAGCAACAGCAATAGGGTAAAAAAGAAAGGCCAAGACAGATGCCAAAGCACCTAGATATTATTATCAGGTGCTTGATCTTGTCCATTTTCAGTTTGAAATCTGTTTTTGCTCCAGCAGCTGTCTAACCATGGAATAGTCTGATTTTCTTATCGTAATACTTCGGTTTTCGCATAAGAAACAGCACCATCTCAATGGCAGCAAAGTGTCTTTGGCAGTCCTTATGGTGGAAATTACCAGCCGTCATTTGGTCCTTCATACATGGGAGGATATGGTGCTCCTGCCCCGTATCAGTCAGCAACAAATCATTAAATGTCTATTCCATCCCAGGCACCTCAAGTTCCCCAGGTACCTCAAGTTCCCCAGGTATTTTACATTATTGAGATCATTTCTACAAGGAATTAATTTGTCTTATACTTAGTCAATGTGTAGCTTATAAGACTTTGTAATTGGTTTGGATAACATTTGTTTGGAACCCATGCAACATTTATGTGCCAATTGCCAACTCACAGTTCAACTAAGCAATCGTGATACTTAATTGCAACACGGTTGTCGCTGACTACTAGGAGGCATGATGACAAACTAGCAATGCCGGTATTTGCTCCATTGGAAATCAACATTTACTTGCATTTGCATAAATTCAAATTGAACATACCTGTCCAAGTCGTGGAGAATGTGTTGGTAAAGGAGAGCCAACTTGCTCACCATCTTGGATGTAGTCATTTCCCACAGGCTCCCTAATTATAGATTGCCCACTAGCGACATTTGGAACTTGACATACCAATATAATTTGTTACCATGACATGCTTAAGATCTATACGCATTTAAAATAAAAACCAAACAATAAAAAAACACCCGTCTAGTTGCCCCTCCGTGGGCCTCAAATAAGGCCATCTGAGCCCCCATACGCTCGAGATGAGCCATGAACATGTCGTCAAGTCTACGCTCAATCTCTCCTGTGAGCCTCTGCTCAATCTCTTCTGTGAGCTTCTTCTCAATCTCTCCAGTTAGCCTCTGCTCAATCTCAACGCTAAGCCTTTGCTCAATCTCTTGAGTGGCCTCACGTACTTGCCTAGTGATCTCGTTAGCCGTGGAAGAAGAGGAAGCATGTGACGGGCTAGAACACTGACCATATCCTGCACGCCGAGGCACACCTGCACCAAAGGTTTTGCAACACCCATGCCCATCTTCTCCTAACACTTCATGGAAAATCTTGTCTCGAACCTCTATTGTCTGAAGCGACTCCGGTATTCCAGCAAGGTGTTTCTTAAATTCTTCCTGTAGTTCAAAAGGCACAAATAATAGAGTGAAAAGGTGCTTTGGTCCTTCTATCTTTGTGCAGAATTTTAAGACCTTGCAATTGGCAGACTTTGATCTCACACTCGTGTCGATATTCCATTGCAGCGAGCCGAGTGATCTAGATTTGTTTCTCTCCCCCATTCTCCCTCTAGTATCCCTACCCTATCGCTGTTGCACTTGCGATGGTAATTTTCTTCTACAACTAATCCACATTCTTATTCCATTATGCATTGTTCCACTAGACATGTTTGATGTATTGCTCTGTTGGTTTAAATTACCATGTACATGAGTGTGCCCTAATATTTTATCTTCTCAAACATGGAAATTGAATGAGTTGTTCCTGGGACCTTTTTCCTTACCAAGTTCTGAAACCTTAATCGGTACTCATCCAAATCCAAGTATTACATGTCCTAATATAGCATGACAACTCTTCTTGTTACCCAAAAAAAAAAAAAAAATACTCATATTGGAGAGATTGTGCAGGAACATAATGCTTAAGTTTCCCTATGTGAAGAAAAGTGTCTTAGATATATACCTAGTGTAGCTTGTCGCTTGTCAGCACACTTAGTATAATAGATAAATATACATTTTTTTTCTTTCAAAAAAGCCAAAGATAATATAGTCATAATATATGAGGAATGAACTTGCAAGAATTTAACCCCCACACTTTTCACCCTACATAGTACAGCACATGTCTTCTTTCCCTATAAGAAAATTAAACATTACGAGTCTACATGACAAATTCCATCCTAAATGATGTGGGAATAACATTTCTAAAAATTAGTAACTTGACTAATAGCATTGATGAATGTCCTTATGGTAAGTCAAAACACTTCTCACAGACCTTCAATCCTTTACCTGTTAATGACCATGATTTTGGCTGTTATTATCTCTTACCAATTCCTATAACTTAAATGATACATGTCCTCTCGTTATTGTTCTTGACTTGCTAAATTTCATAACTAAATCTTCAATCCCCTTCACTAGATTTTTTTAATCAATATCCCCTTCACAAAATACATATATAGGGCTGACAAACGAACCGAGGTACTCGGGTTCAAGCTTGTGTTCGTTTGTTAACAGCTCGTTCAAGATTGGTTCGTCGCGTAAATAAACGAAGGTTGAACATTTTTTTAAGCTCGTTAAGCTTTCAAACCAAGCTCGAACAAATGACCACTCGGCTCATTTAGCTTATTATATAACATTTTAAAGCCCGTTAAGTTTTTGAACAACCAACTGGTCGTCTTATTGCTAGCTTGTCACCCCCCGCCATACATGTATGGATATATTAATATATACATTTTCTGTATATATAGGAATAATTCCCAATTCAATCAGTTTCAAAGAGCATAGAAATTTTGAAAAAATATGTTTGAAGTATGGCCCCGTACTTAACACAACCAAGCCCCATAATCATTTCATCGAACAGTTTCTAAGCGTCAATCTATATGTCAAGAAATGAGTTTTCTATATGCTAAGAAATGAATTTTTCCAATCAATTAGATAGCAGAAAAGAAAAGAAAAGAAAAGAAATGACGAGATGCTGTTCATTCATTGCAAAAAGAAAGGGGCAATTTAAACGGTGGAACCAGTACTAACCTGTGAAGAAAAGAGACGGCGCAACGGACGGTAAGCTTAACAACCACTGGAATAAAGAGCAGGAAAAGAGCCCTAAAAGGTAAATATTTTATCAACATAGAGAAACATACTATTGGAGAGATAAGGAATTAACTACTGGAATTGAGGTCTTCTTTGAGCATACCGATAGCAGAATCAAGTGGTAGTAGCAACGCCGTGATGTTCGACGAGTTCCTTGCGGCGCTTGTAGTCTTCGATCAACAACTGCTACCTTCTATATATCTCGATTAGCAGCCAAAAAGATGAGGCAAAAGGAGAAGGCATTAGAGAATGAGAGAGAGATTTGGGTTTTGGGGGGCAATCGTCATTTGGGGGGCATCAGAGGATGAGAGAGAGAGGTTTAGGTTTGGGGGGCAATCCTGATTTGGGTTTTGGGGCAAATTGCTTTTAGGGGAAAACGAAAGAAATTTTACCCGAAATTTTACCCCCAAAAGTTTAGAACAAAAACTTACTTTTCGTCCCCCCACCTGGAATTGTTTTTAGCGCCAAAAAAAAAAGGAAGTATTTACGTCCGGGGTTGTTTTGCTGTCGCAACATAACCTATTTGCCACTAGTTTTTTGCGACAGGGATATGGTTGACGCAAATTGATACTTTTTGAGATGTCATCAACTGCTGTCGCAATAAAATAGCTTTTTGCAATGGCATTCGCTGGTGACGCAAATAGGTTGACACCAAAAGTATATTTTCTTGTAGTGTATAGAGACTTATTGAGATTTTTAAGGGGTTTGAGAGGAATAATTAAGGAGGGAGATGAAATGAAAAATCACTAAAAGTTATGAATTGAAAAATAAAAAATACATGGATATAAAAATACTATATATGTATATGTATATGTACACTATAAGTAATATTACATGGATCGGTTTGCGTTTGGGTTTGGGGTCGGCCGAATACTTGCTAAGACCAAACTCAAATCCAAACCCATTGGGTATCTAGTTTCAAAAACCAAACCCGCCTCATGGGCAGGAAAAAATATAAAAACCGTCTGATAGGGTCAGTTTGGTTCCGCACTTCGTTTCATTTTCTAGGATGAACTTATTTTTTCAAAGCAAAATGAATTCCTTTTCTTTCGGTGAAGTATTACTTCTTTATAAACTACTTACACTGTTTTGGGTGCAATACGGGCACTAATTTAGCAGACTAGAGTAGGTGTTCTAGGGGCTAATATGGGAATTAAGAGGTGAAAGTACCTTGCGTCATCAATTTTCGTTAATTCAATACTTTGAAAACCAAAGACGGTTTTGATATTTCAAAAACCTCAAGTGAGGTCTTTGCATTTTTCTGAAAGCTCCGGAACAATCAGTGAAATTTACCCAAAAACCTTCTACATGAGTAGCGCCTACTTTTTCCGGATTAATTATGCAAACCAGTTCCTCAAAAAAAAGAAAAACAAAACCATCACAGCTATTTGTTGAGATCAAGAAATAGCAACCACGACCAAACCCCAATCGAACTTTACATCCCAACCACCACCCATATACCAAAAAGCAGCTAATATCTTAACTATCAGTCCACTTCCAGTTAGGACTCCCGGATTTTTAAAAAATCCGGACCTCCACTTTCCGGATTGAATTTCGACGATCCGAACCGTCCAATGTGTTTAGAAGGTGTTTTTAAGGGTCCCCTTGAGAAATCAGCAAAAACAAATACCGGGAAGAGCTTGATCCGAGCAATTATTTATCATCGCTTCAAGTTCTTCCGGATCTAGGTTGTAAATTAAAATGACTGCCAAATTTTGAACAGTTATTCAATGTTCTTGGGGTCTGGGGCACTGGGACTCTGCCTCGACACTATCCACAATCGTACACAAGTTTTTTGTTGCGGATAAAATTGGAGTATTGGTCAGACTCAGGGTAGCTAATAAGTGAATTTTTTTTGTGATTCTCTTTTTTTTCTTTTTTTTCAGGGGTTGGTTATTGTAGGATAGGTTCTTTGTTTACCAAATTAAATTAACTTGGAGAGGCTAGCAATAGCTAATAGTTAAGCAGATAAGTAAGAGAGTGTGTGAAGGGGTAAAGGATTAAGCCAAATATACAGAAAGAGAAGGTAGCAGTGTTCATTCCATTCCCCTTTGAATCATCATCGTCCTCAAATCACAGTTCTAGAGAGTAGATGGACTTGCGAGCACTAGCAAGAACAATGTTCTTAATTCCAGGGCTCTGAATCGCTTTCTCTCTCTAGGATTTCCGTGCTCTAAAGATGAATCAGAATCTCTCTCTCTGTGTGGAATTTATGAATGAATGTCCCATATTTATAGGGACCTGCACCCAATCATTGGGCTGCAGATATTTCCCCAATAATATGATGACACGTGCTCTCTTCGTATACCTGGGCGACGTGGGTGATGTCACTGGCCGTTAGGAAGCTTCCATTAGGTCATTCCAGTGCATCATTTCCCGCGGTGCTAGTCATGGTCGCGAGCCTTTTGGCTCGCGCCAGGACCCAATTCGAGCTCGTATCAACTTTCCTATCCCTGCCTTTTGGCTAGGTACCGTCGCGAGCTTGGTTCGCGTATTCGCTTGAGCATTCGCCCTTCCCCGTCGCGTCAGTCCTTCTCGCTGAGGACCTCGCGAGGGGTGCACTTCTCTTTAGATGGTGTTTCCCTTATTCAGAGCACCTGCCATTCTTTTATGTTCCTTTAGCGAGGTTACCTCCTTCGCGGTGGTGTCTTCTTTTAGCCATTATTAGCTGTTGAATCATGACGTGTTTTAAAGAGGCTTTACGAGCCACGTGGCAAGCTTATATAAGTTGGTCAACTGCCTCGTCACCATACGCGCGGACCTTTCCTACATATGCCCCTCGCGCGAGCGTGATTTCGCGGCGCGTGGTGTTCGACGCGTTGTATCGCGCGCGTGCGACTTCAGCAGAGTCCGTCGTTTTAGCATTTCCCTCCAAAAGGTGGCTATCCCGAGTTTCGAAGTTTTGCAGGCCGATTGGACTGCTAGCATCGTTTCGACCGCTTGTTTACCGTTGATGACAGGGGGCCTAGGCCTATAAATACCCATCGCAAGAGGGGATAGAGTTTTTCCTTCTTACTCCTTCCAAAATTCTCTTGCGTCGATTTTAAAAGCAAGCAAATCTCAAGCTCTTCCTCTTCTCCAGACCTTCTACGAAACCCTAGTTCTTCTTCTCTGCATTGATCATGGCTCGATTAAGAAGGCACGAACCCGATACTGAGGCTCTCTTGGCAAAAGCTTCACTCCCTCCTGCTAGCGAATGGAGAAGGGCTCCATTCCTAAAGCCAAAGGGTGATATTTTCTGGGCTAACATCCAGAACTACGTTCCTCTTCGAGGTAATCCCAACGCCCAGCACCTCTTGCTTTCTGATGAGGCTAGTGCTTCAAAGGCAGATATGGTCGATCCGTCTTCACTAGTGAGGCTGAGGATCGAGAGGGGCGACTTTCCTTTCTCTCAAGTTCAGTACAGGGCTAACATTCAACCTTCAAGGGATTGGGGCGATTGGGTGTCTACGATTCTCAACAAATTCGAGTACAGAGTAATTCTGGACAAGGTGGGTCTATTGAAGACTGTACAACTCTCGCGATACCTCGTCGCAAGCCGCCCTCAGCGCGATCTTGATTTCGCGGTATCTCGCTGGAGCCCCACTAGCCATTCCTTCATATTCCCTTTTGGAGAGGCCAGCCCAACTCTTCTAGATACAGAAACCCTAATGGGTCTTCCCACTCGTGGTGAGTACCACTACGACCCCACTAAATATCCCTCCGATGTCGAGACGGCAATCGAGTTTATAGAAAATGAGTTTAAAGTCGCCGGCGAATATGGTTCGCGCTATGACAACGCGGGGAAACTCCGAGCTCCCCCAAAAGCCAACAAGACAACCTGGGGTTCCTGGCAGCGGTACTGGTTCCGCGACATCGCTCCTGTCGAAGTGGATGGGAAACTCGCGATGACGGTGAGCTCTTATCATGGAGGTCCGCTGTCCCTGGCGGTTTTCTTAGTTCAGTTCCTGTCCCTCTTCCTCTTTCCTGACCTTCCACACGAAGGCCCCCGCCGCGAGATGATTCCTCTCGCGGCCTTCCTCGCGTCAGGGAAGAAGCTTCCCATGGGTCCCATGTTCTTGGGACACTTCTACCGCCAGCTAGATCGCACCGTACAAGATTTCGAGCGATCGATGGGGAGGTATGAGATTACTTCCATGGTTCACATCCCATTCCTTCTTGCTTTCTTCTACGAATACTTTCCAAAGGCTGCTCCCTCTCCCCACGATCTCCTTCCTTTGAAGTCCATCGAGGAGAGGAATGCCGCTGGAGAGATCATCCGCGATGGCAAGGGCAAGCCCATCCTCTGACTGAGCGAGAGGGTGCCAAGGATCATGAGGCGGAGCAAGACCTCCTTAAGCCGCCTGCTCGAGGACTGGTGTGATGAGATAACCTCTTTCAACCCGCGTCCTTACGAGAAGATTGTTGATGGTTCGCTAGGCCCTTCTGTCTTCCTAGAAGACACCGTTGTTGATTTCCAGAGCAATAACATCCGATCCCACAAGCTGGACTTCCTCACATGGGTCACCCCCTGCTATCTCCCAACTCTATCCACCGAGGGTCCTGTCTTGGTCTCGTACAAAGCTGACAGGCTTCAAATACAATTCGGCTATGACCAAGGCGTCCCTCGCGGGCCTCCTTCTCCACCCAAAGATTTCTTGACTGGGATTCGTCGATTTCTCAAGTTGTTCAACCATGAGCTCACCGCGAACTACAGGGGAGATAGGATCATTCCCAGTTCCAAGCATAAAGCGACCTTCACCCCAAAAAATAGGGTATATTGGGCGAGAAATTTGCAATCCTTCATGGACTTCGTCCAGACCCTAGCGGTGGTGCCCTCCGCGGACCCCATCTCGAAGAAAGATTTGACTCTGCGGACTTTTAAACCGGGGAAGGATTCTGATTGGCGCGGTCCTCAGTCGTGTTGGGTCAAGGGCACCATGGTTCCCTTGGACGTGATCAGCGCTATCCCCCTCCAAAAAATTCGTCCTGCAGATCACATGGTCGTCCCTTCACCGCAGCATATCACTGTCCAGGACAAGAGAAAGGCCAAGAAGCGAGCCCCTCTGCAGCTAGAGCCTGCCCCAAAGAGGGCAAGAGTAAGACCTTTTGCTCTTTTCTCTCTCTCTTTTTTTTTAGAAAATTCTTCACGCTTTCGTTGACTCGTTGCTGTTTCTCAATGTTTTAGGGTCCTTCGCGGAAGGGTCGAACAATGACAGGGTCCTCTTTCTCGATCGCGGAGCCCTTATCCCAAGTTGAGCCAACGGTTCGAATTGATCAAGGTAACACCCCTAACTGGTGCATTCCTGGCTTTCTGCAACATTTTCTCCGTTCCGTGTACTTACGAGATTTGTGTGCTATCTTTCAGGTGAGGGGGCTCAATCATCTAAGACCACTGCGGATGCCGAGGACATGCCCCTCGTAAACCTCCCCGCCGGCAACGTGGATCAACCAGCCTCCCCCAATGTTCCTCCAACTCTCACTGAGGGGCAAGGACAGGGCTCTGCGAATGTTGATGAGTTTAACGCCATGGACATCGCGAGCTCTATAGCGAAGGAGGTTGTGCAGGAGGTCGGTGGCTCAGGCGATAAATCAGAGGAAGTGGAGAAAGTAGAGGAGGTTGAAGGCTCGGGAGAGAGGACCACGACCATGAATGTAGAGCCCGCGGAGGAGATTGAGTCACCAGAAGGCTCTCCTGTGGTCGACCCTCTTCTTCTAAACCAAAGTCTCGTTAAGGGTGGCTCCGCCTCAGGAAAGAAGAAGAAGAAGCTAAGAAAGAAGATAACCAAACCTTCTCCTTCTTCCTCTCGTGATGGAACTCCTTCGCCCTCTCGCGATGATGACGTAGTGAACATACCTTCCTCTGCAGAGAAAGATCCCCTTGGCCCAAGCCCATTCCCGGGTCTACAATTAGTGAAAGCTCAGACATGGATGACCTTGGTGAGAGCAGCGGGGAGAGCGAAGTAGCTTCTGGAGGTTGCAAAGGTAAGTCTAGCAGTGATATTTTTGCAGGGATGGATGACATCTTTCATCTTCCTTCTTTTACCCCTTCTAAATTGCTAATGCCAAGCCACCCTTATGACTCAGAACCGGCTCGCGAGGAGGTTAATTAGGGAGAGAAGCTTTTGGAGGAGGAGGTTTCAGGAGGTGGTGATCAGAGGGAGAAGCTACCGGAGGGACATGGGGACTTAGGTCATTCCCAAACTCGAGAAGAAGCATCAGGCTCTGAACCCCCTAAGCATTCTTTATTTTCCGATACACAGGGCAGTCTTCGCTGGAGTGTCAAATCCTGCAACGTTCCGGTCCTTCGTGCTCTGGAGATGCAATTTCCTTCTACCTTTGCAAACTTCTCTGCCAGTCGTCTCGTTGGTGGACCAATCCTTGACGTTCTCGGCGAGATAGTGCTATCCTTGCAGGGGGTGAAGGTGAGGGACTTCTCCGACGATAAGTATGAGGATATGACTTCTTCGATTCAAGACATAGAGAAGTTTGGCCTAGACCTCCAGTGGCTCCGCGAGCATCTAGAAAAGGTTCGCTCCACGAAGATGTTGTTTGCGAGCCTCTTCAAGGTCCAGACCAGTGCTGCTCAAATTGCTGAAGCGAAAGAGGCGTGTGACAAGTATAGGCAGTTGCTCACCGAAGCTGAGGAGAAGCTTTCCGTTCTGGAAGGGAGTCATGAACTGCTGGTTAAAGATCATCAAGCCCTGGAAGCTAATCCAAAAACCTCGCTAAGTGACGCAGAGCCTGTTCTCCCGCCGCTCGAGCAATTTTCACAGAAGTTTGTAGAGTAGTTCTTTTTGTTTTGTTGTTGTTGTTCTTTTTTTTTTTTGTGTACACCCCTCTCTTCTTCATGGGGGGACAATCTCTATAATTATGATATTGATATCAATGGAATCTTTTGGAGTTTTGTTTATGATTTACAGTTATTGCTTTTAACTATTGTATCGTCGCAGGGGGGACAAATGATATCCTTCTCTTACGGGTGATCTTCTTTGTCTCCCTCCTAGTTCACGACATTACGAAACTCATTCCTTCTAAGGACCCCAATACCTAATTGTGCCAGAGGTTTTCCTTTGCTTAGTCTCAAGGGCATTTCCAACTTTAAAGTCAGTCTTTCCAAAGATAAGCTTACTTTGGTTCCCATGCATTTGTGGGGGATGGCCGTCGCGAGGGTCTTCCAACAATTTAGTTAGTATTTCAAAGGAAGAAATTTCCTTGGTCCCTATTTATTTCACGACATTTAAAGGCCTTAAGCGTAAGTGAGTACTCTATCTTGTACCTTTTTTCACTTCGCGAAGGGTGAAATTTCCCCCTGTGCTGACACAATTTCGTGTCGCGAGGTCACCACCGCGGGTGCCCATTTTATTCTACCGTTTTCCTCTGTTTCTATCATGCTCAAATAATTAATGAAACATAATTTTGGAAACAAGGGATAGCATTTCTCATTCATCATTTCAATCGATATGGTTTTGCTCAAAAGGGGAAAGAAAATAGAAAAAATCTTTTTCCCAGAGCTACATCTGATTGCGAACAAGTAAATAGAAGACAATTAATCAAAGGACAGTCCAAAGTATTTTGTCGAATTAGCACTTGAACCACCGCACATCAAAATTCACCTATGTCATGGGTAATACTTCTTGATGTACTTCGCGTTGATTGGCCCTGTGAGGAATCCGTCGCTAACCCTCGCGAGCCTATAGTGCCCACTTTCAGCAGCTTTGATTACCTCGTAAGGACCTTCCCATTTTGGTGTGAATTTTGGCAGCTTCAGATTCTGCATGACCCCAGGAACTGATTTCCATACTAGGTCTCCCATTCTGAACTCTCTTGCGAGCACATTTTTGTTGTAGTACTTGGCCACAGACTGCCAGTACTTTTCTTGGTTTTCAGCCGCGACCTCCCTTCTTTCCCCCAATGCTTCGAGGTCAGCTCTTCTTTCCCCTTCAGTTACTTCGGTGGATAGCGCGAGACGTGCAGATGGCACGCTTATCTCCGCGGGCAACACTGTTTCAGCCCCATATACCAAACTGAAGGGGCTCATACGCGTAGACTTTCTCTTAGCCGTTCTGTAAGCCCACAGAGCAACTGGGAGGTGCTCAGCCCAGGTTCCTCCTTTCTCGTCTAAGTGCTTGCTCAGAATCCTGACAATGGACTTGTTGGTAGCTTCTGCTTGTCCATTTCCTTGAGGGTAATAAGGAGTTGAAGTTTTTTGATTAATACCATAGGACGCGAGCAGTTGCTTCACTTGTCTATTCACGAAGGGGGTTCCATTATCAGAAAGAATTACCTTAGGGATTCCAAATCTACAGATTACGTGTTCCTTGATGAAATTTGCCACTACGTCGCCCGTTGCACGTCTCAGGGGAATTGCCTCTACCCATTTCGTGGTAATCTCCGTTGCTACCAAAATCCATTGATTTCCTCGCGAGGAGGGGTGGATAGGGCCAATTAAATCCATTGCCCATGTGTGAAAAGGGTAGGGTGCTCGAATGTGATGGAGCTCAACAGATGGTGCATTCACCTTGTCTCCGTGTTTCTGGCATGCGTGACATCTGCGGACATGGTTCTTGCAGTCTCCCTCCATCCTTGGCCAGTAATAGCCTAGATGAATGATTTGCTCGTACAGCTTCCTTCCCTCAGGGTGCTCCATCTCATGCACCTTATGCAAAACCTCCTCTGCCTCATCATTTGGCAGGCATTTGAGAGGGATATGATCGAGGGCCCTCCTATAAAGTTGGTCATCCTTAATAAAGAATCTTTTCTCGCAACGCTGTACTTCTCGAATACCACCGCGGTCCATGGGCAGGGCTCCTTCCTTCAAAAAATCGATGTATTTCTGTCTCCAATCCGTTTCTTCGCTAGAGAAGTTGCACTCATGCTCGATTTCATGAAGTGAACAGTTGGGACATTCCCTGAGCAGGGTTGCGGCGTCTCTCTTCATCGAAGGCCAGTAGTACCCTTGGCGTTGAACTCTCCTGTATAGCGCCACGTCGTTCTCTCCACAAGTTTCCTCGTGGATTTGAGTCAGTTTCTCTTTAGCTTCCGCGTCGTCGATGCACCTCGCGAGCCATCCCTGGGGGCCGCGAAAGTACAGTTCCCCTTTTAGAATGGTGAATTGTGTCAGAGCCATCATAGGGATTGCTCCGCTGCCCATCGCGATCTACATTTTTATGGGGTCTCGCCAATCTTCCTCCTTGAAGCTTTCTTTTTCTTCAACAAATGAGGGCTCAGTGCTTCTTGTGATTTCAATGGCCACAGTATTCCCTTCAAATTCTGTCTTAGCACCCAGAGTGGCTAATGCGTCGGGGAACCTGTTCTCAGACCTGGGCTTGTGAATGATGCTAACATCATCAAAGTCTTTCCAAAGCCTTTGAACAGTTGTCCTGTATGGTGCGAGGTTAGCTTCTTTTAGGGCGTAGACGCCTTCACTTTGTAGAATTATAAGTTTCGAATCCCCCAGAATTCTGAGTCTTTTAATCCCTTTTTCTCTGGCCGCGAGCAGCCCTAGAATAAGTGCTTCATACTCAGCTTCATTATTAGAACACTGGAATGCTAGCTTGTATGATAGGTAATCCTTTGTGCCGCTGTCACTTTGCAACGTGACACCTGCCCCAGCTGAATTGCCTCCTGTTGCCCCATCGAAGCCTAGAGTCCAGCTTTCTAGTTCGTGGCTGGCCGCTAGTGCTTCGAAATCTTCTCCTGGTAGTGATTCTCCCAACGGTTCACACTCCCCGCTGGGGAATTGGGCTAACAGATCCGCTAGAGCCTGGCATTTGATTGCTCGCGGTGCTGTACAGTCTATATCAAATTCTGCGAGAGCTAGCAGCCACCTCGCGGCCCTCCCATTAAGCACAGGGCGCGAGAGCAGGTACCGCATGGGGTCATTCCTGGTTACGAGCTGTACTTTGAAGGAAAGGAAATAGTGCCTGAGCTTTTGTGCTGTGAAAACAAGTGCTAGACAATGGCGTTTAATTGGGGTATAGCGTTCCTCTGCCCAATGCACTTTTCTACTGATGTAATACACTGGCTTTTCAATTCCTTCCACTTCTTGGGCAAGCAGTGCCCCAATCGATCTCGAGGTAGACGTGAGATACAAAATCAGTGGCTTCCCCTTTTGTGGAGAAACCATTGTCTGAGGGGAGGCCAGGACATTCTTGACTTTCTCAAAGGCCAATTGGTGCTTATCCTTCCATTCAAACTTGACTTTTTCTTTCTACAATTCTCCCAATGGTGCAGTAATTTCTGCCAGAGCAGGGATAAACCTTCTTAGATAAGAAACCTTTCCCAAGAACCCTTTGAGGGACCTCTGGGAATGGGGAGGGGGCATGGTTGAGATAGAGCGGATTTTTGATTCGTCTGCATCAATGCCATGCCTGTGCACCAAAAAGCCCAAAAACTTCCCTGCTGTGACTCCGAAAGCACACTTAAGGGATTCATCCTCATGTTAAACTTCCTGCACCTTTTGAACACCTCTTCGAGGTCTCGCAGATGCTCCGTCCTGTACCTTGACTTTGCGACAAGGTCATCGACGTAGACTTCCACAGAATGATGAATCATATCGTGGAAGATCGCTGTCATTGCCCTTTGATAGGTCGCGCCAGCGTTCTTAAGCCCAAATGGCATCACAGTATAGTAGAAATTTCCCAAAGGGGTTCTAAAAGCAGTCTTCTCTGCGTCCTCAGGTGCCATTTTAATTTGATTGTATCCACTGAATCCATCCATGAAAGAGAACATTTCATGGCCGGCGGTGATGTCAACCAAGGTGTCGATGTGAGGCAATGACATTTCATCCTTTGGACAAGCCTTATTCAGGTTGCAAAAGTCCTCGCAGACCCTAATTTGGCCGTTCTTTTTCTTCACGAGCACAATATTGCACAACCATGTTGGATATTGGATTGGGCGAATGAACCCTGCACCCTTGAGCTTCTCCACTTCTTCCTTGATCTTTTCTTCCAGATCTGGGTGGTACTTCCTTTGAGGTTGCTTCACAGGCTTGGAGTTTGGAAATACGTCGAGATGGTGACTCACAAGCTTTGGATCCAAACCGGGCATCTCGTCGTAGTGCCAAGCAAATACATCACTGTATTTACGAAGTAGGTTCCATGGATTTGCTAACAAATACTAGCCTCGCGGTACCTTCTCCGTCCCTTAGGTTAATTTCCTCGAGCTCCTCTGGCTGGGGTTTTGGGCCATCTTGCATGTACTCAGGGGCTGGCTCAGGTTTGTCAATTATTTCAAGCTCTTCTCCATCTCCTTCTATATCGCGGGGGTCAGAAGCCTTACAAACGCTCGCTGACCCCTGACACCGTCACAAGTGGTACACAATTTTCCCCCCTTCGCTAGTCTTCGTGATCTTGCGAGGGGTCAACCTGTCGAACACCGTGGTGCGCTTCGCGGGGGCTGGTTCTGATGACTCGCCTTTAATATTTTCCCACTTTGGGATTTTTACCCCAACGGGCCTTGCGGCAACAGCTTCGCAAGCTTCATCCACCTCAGAGAAGTACAGTGCATCTGAAAGATGAGCCTCGCAGACATCGAACGGCCTTTCGGTGGCAGGTACAGTGATTTTCTTCCCAGCCCAGATGCCCTTAAGGCATTGATGATAGCTTGATGGGACCACTGCATACTTGTGCATCCATGATCTTCCCAAGATTACGTGGTAGTTGGTTGGCCCTTCGATGATGTGAAACTTTGTTGGTGCACGAATGGGCCCGACCGCGAGGTCCAGTACGCTGTATCCCAGAGAGGGTTTCTTTTCTCCTCCAAAGCCAACAATCCCCACCAATGACTTAATGATTCGTGGCTCCTGGATATCCAACCTTTTCAACGTTTCGAGGGGCATAATGTTAATCGATGCCCTTCCATCCAGAAATGCTCGCTTGAACTCCACACCATTGATGTAAGCAGTGACGAATAAGGGCCTGTTGTGGGGAAATGGCACCTTCCTGTCCGTGTCTGAGAATGATATGGCGTTGGAATCCTCGCGAATGGTCCTCGCGACGGAGCCTCCTTCCACCACGCATGCCTCCTGGCTTTGGTTAGCTAATGCCAGTATGGCCCTGGTCATTTCCACTCTCACGGTGGGGGTAAATCCCAACCCATCGAAGAAGGTTTTAAATTTGTGGCTCTTAGACAAGATCTGATGCCTTTCTTCCTCATTTACTTCCACGGTGGGCTGATCATAGCTCGTGATTTCCTCAATGTGATCATAGAAGGAGGTCATGTACGCTTCTTCATCTCCATCCTCCATTTCATACATAAAATCATAGTACCCACCGTTATAGCATTCCGCCATCGCGACCCCTTCCCCGTACTGAGGGTAGGGCCTGTCGCGTACATCTCTATTTACACCAACCCTTAATTCGTTGTTATCCTATTTCTTTTTGAAAATCTCCTTGAGCATCCAGCAGTCGCTCGTGGGGTGTTGCACCCTCCTATGGAAGACACAATACCTTGGGCTGGCTCGATCTTGCTGTGTGGGCTGAACTTCAATTTCTGGGAGTTTCAAACACCCTTCCGCGACCCATGCGTTAACTAGATCAGCGACTTCTTCTACACTGCAAGGGGATGGAGGTGCATCTCTTGCTCGCCCCTTGTAATCTTTGAAGGGCTTGTTCCTTCACTTGGGGTTGCCATCCCCCTGCGGCTTCCGCGAGGCCTGCGCGGAGGCCGCAGTAGCAATCCCACCACTTTTGTTCTTCCATGCTGGTTTGGGTATGTCCACGTCGACAGTGCCACGAATGTTGAATGCTGCCTCTATCAGAGCAGAAAATGTATGATACCCCCCATTGATTAGATGCTTCTTGTATTCTTTGATCATGCCAAGGAGGCAAATTTCCACCAATCGTTTCTCTGGGACTGGCTCGTGGCACTGAACCGCTTTGTCTTGGAACTGTTTAATGAAATCAACGATATCCTCAGTCAGCTTTTGCTTCTCGTTTACCAGATTTAATGAAGTTATCTTCTCCATCACCTGGAAGAATTTAGTGTAAAACATGTTGACCATTTCTTCCCAAGTGTTTACAGAGTGGGGCTCGAGATTGACATACCAAGTGTATGCTCGAGAGGTGAGAGACTTGGAAAATTCTCTCAATCGAAGGCTGACATCTTGTGAGTGGACGCCCAAAGTCTCAATGAAACGGTGAATGTGCTCCTGGGCACTTCCGTCTTTACCATTGAACTTGACAATTTTTGGTGGCACATATCCTTCTGGATAGGGCAAAGTCATAACCGCGGCAGGGTATGGTGGTTGAATCTCAGGACTAGGGAGTGTTGGTAGCGTGGCTCTGGCCTTTTCTTGCTGAAACAAAGCTTGGACATTAGCTAAAGTAAGGAATTGCTGTGGCTGTGGTTGCTGGACCACACCTTCTACAGCTGGTGTACCTGGCGCGAACACTGGAGGTACGATTTGGTTTGGATTTTGGCCATTTTGTGGCGCAGTTGGTGGTGCGACAGGTAGGTTTACCCCTTGTGGGGGTTGGCCCACCAGGTTTCCCTCCACAACGTTTGGTGGGGGCACTGGTGGAGCCGCCTGTGCTGTAGCGGCTACCACGGCTTGTGTGAGTTGGGTTATGGCCAGAAGCAACTGTGTTTGACCCTGTTGCATCTGCTGTTGTCCTTCCCTAATGAGTTGGAGAGTTTCAGCATTGGCCGCGAGGATTTGTGTCGTATCATGTTCTTGAACGTCTTCTATCACAGGTGTTTGATGTTCCATTGCTCTTTTACGAAGGGTTTCGATGGCACTCAGAAGGTTGTGAGAAGAAGAACCCTGTATCTGTGAACCACCACGTTGTGTTTGCAAACGGCTTCTTGTGTCAACCATCAGCTATGAAAGCCTCCCAGCGGAGTCGCCTTATGTAGGATAGGTTCTTTGTTTACCAAATTAACTTAACTTGGAGAGGCTAGCAATAGCTAATAGTTAAGCAGAGAAGTAAGAGAGTGTGTGAAGGGGTAAAGGATTAAGCCAAATATACAGAAGAGAAGGCAGTAGTGTTCATTCCATTCCCCTTTGAATCATCATCGTCCTCAAATCACAGTTCTAGAGAGTAGATGGACTCGCGAGCACTAGCAAGAACAATGTTCTTAATTCCAGGGCTCTGAATTGCTTTCTCTCTCTAGGATTTCCGTGCTCTAAAGATGAATCAGAATCTCTCTCTCTGTGTGGAATTTATGAATGAATGTCCCATATTTATAGGGACCTGCACCCAATCATTGGGCTGCAGATATTTCCCCAATAATATGATGACACGTGCTCTCTCCGTATACCTGGGCGACGTGGGTGATGTCACTGGCCGTTAGGAAGCTTCCATTAGGTCATTCCAGTGCATCATTTCCCTCGCAGCGTCCCTTAATCCTTTAAAGCCACCAAGCCACTTGTATCTCCCCTATTCCCGCGGTGCTGGTCATGGTCGCGAGCCTTTTGGCTCGCGCCAGGACCCAATTCGAGCTCGTATCAACTTTCCTATCCCTGCCTTTTGGCTAGGTACCGTCGCGAGCTTGGTTCGCGTATTCGCGTGAGCATTCGCCCTTCCCCGTCACGTCAGTCCTTCTCGCTGAGGACCTCACGAGGGGTGCACTTCTCTTTAGATGGTGTTTCCCTTATTCAGAGCACCTGCCATTCTTTTATGTTCCTTTAGCGAGGTTACCTCCTTCGCGGTGGTGTCTTCTTTTAGCCATTATTAGCTGTTGAATCATGACGTGTTTTAAAGAGGCTTTACGAGCCACGTGGCAAGCTTATATAGGTTGGTCAACTGCCTCGTCACCATACGCGCGGACCTTTCCTACAGTTATCAAGAAAAAGGAAAATAAAAATCCAAACCTAGGAATGATTTATAATAGGGTCAATGTACAAAAAATTGACCTCCAGCCCCGTAGGAATATCGCTTTGACAGCAACCAAACCCGTTACCATTAGTAGTGATGTACATCCACTAATTTCGCCTCCCTGGCTTAGTGTATCACTCACCAAGATCGCCAGATCACCGCAGCCGACAACCGTGACCTTATTTGCCGTGTCCGAAAAACAAAACCATATCGAGCCCGAACCAGTTCTGTGTGGTCACCCCACCCGCCTGGTTGTAGCACATTGAAGTGAGGAGGAGTGGGTTCGAGACTTGGGTTTGCGAGATGGATAGGACCTCGATGCTATTGTTACCTATGTAGGGCTTTGGAGGGTAGGAACGAGTGTTGCAGGTGATGTTGAACCATGGGCTAATGGAGCAATCCGATCCTATGCCGAACGGGTAAGGGACTGTTACGCTTCCACATTTGGGTTGGCAACCTTCGTGCTTGGTGACGAAGAAGCTAGTGTTGGTTACAGTGGCGATGTTGGCGGTTATGTTTGTTGCTCGTGTGGGTTGTGCAGCTAATAGGAGCCATGAAAGAAGAAAGGGGAGTACATGGAGATACATGTTTAACGATACAAGATTATGGATGGACACATAGATGGAAGAGAATGCACTTTCAACAATCTAATGAAATGAGCAAATATGTCTCTCTCTCTTCCCCCGCTATCTTAGTGCATATATATAATTATATAGGAGTACTAAATACCAAAAAACATATAGTATATTATTTGAAGAACAAATGCAATGTACTAAAATAGCGAAGTGGGATCAAACAAAGAGAGATGAATCTCTACATATAGATAGAAAAAAAAAAAAAAAAAAAAAAACTATTATTTTAGTACGAGTAGTCTTATTCTCCCAAACTTTCTTTGTTTTTCGTATTTTTTTCTGTCTTTTTTTAATTTTGTTAAATTCGCATTTGATTAATCATACATCCCGACAAAAGAAGTCTAAAAAAAATTACAACCAAAAGCAAAAAAAAAAAGAATTCACCATAGACGAGAAAATACCAAAAGAGTTTTTTTTTTGTCAAAAGCATCGTCTTATATAAAAAAGGAAATTTCATTTCTGGTCCATATTTTTATATTTTTCTAATTCCTCTAATCAATACAAAATATTTAATTTGGACGAAAATCTAAAAAGTATTGAATTTTGTTTAATCGAAATGACGCCGTTTTGGTTGTCTCCTTTAGTTGTGTGCAACAATTTTTTGGATAGAATCACTAGACATTATTAAGATATATTTCTAAGTCATCAGAATTAAATAACTCATCAATATGCTCTGCGGTAACATTGAACTGTCCACATATAAAGCAGTAAAGTCTAAAATTTGGAAGTCTTCAGAACTCTTTTTATTTCAAATCTCAACCATTGAATTCCATTATTTCTGCAAGTTTGGCCCTTAGAATTTAATCAGTCAAATAATCTCCAATTGGCGATAAATTACAATTGACATACGCCACTAAAACAAACAAATTGAGTTTTAGTGACAACAACGTATCACTAAAAGTGTATTGCTAAAGAATATTCAGTGACAGCTTTTTGTACTAAAAGTGCGTTGTCACTGATTTTGTAATCAGTGACCACGCACTAAAAAATTGTCACTGAATACCCTTTAGCAACACACTTTTAGTGACAAGCTAAGGACAAAATTTTTTGTAGCGCACGGAAGTTTCTTCCTATCCTCCGAATCCTCCAAAACAAACTATTGTGTGCTTCTGAGGTATTGCCACATGATGTCCAAATACTCGTTTATCATACACATTTCTAATAAATCTATGAATATAGGAACCCCACAAAATTGTATGGCATTGGAGGGACTTCGCCACTTGGGCTACCACATAACGGTGCATGTCTTGGCTCCTACTCTTCAAGTAAAAAAGAATGTAAGTATAGTTTACCCTAATTATAAAGTGAATAGTAAGAAATTTCTTCAATTATTCTCCCTAACTTTTTGTCTATTAACATTTTTCAATATATTTTCTTTTTCACAATTTTTTATTTAGCTTTTCGTCGTAATTTAATAGTAGAGAGAGAGAGAGAGAGCGATCACTTTTTTCAAGTAGAGAAAGGTTCAAGTCATCGATCAGTTGATCAGGTCAACACGTTTCTAGCTTATTGTAATAATTTAAGAAGTGTCACTTATGATACAACGTATAAAGTACTACTAAATGTTCAAGATCAACCTGCATTTTTTTTGTTGTAGCAACATCTTTGATGACAAGGAATCAAAGAAAAAAAAATTATTTCGATGAGGATGGATTTTTGGGTATTCGATATATTGTTCGAATTGGCTCCAGTCATCATACGATATAGTTTTGAAATGGAAGAAAATAGAGATATTAGTTCGAGTCACTTGAGTGCTTGGTATGGTTGATATAAATAGTGATTAGTATTTTCTACGAAAGGACAATGTCAAGAACTTTCTTAATATAATCATGCACGTGTTTAATTAAGTAATTTTTATATATAAAAAAAAAAATCATGTGGTTAAGTTGATGGAGTTGTATATATATACTGATTGTGTTACTTTTAACCTTGAATTCATGAAGGGAAAAATGAAAACAATTAACCAAGTTTCTTAAATTCTTCGTTTCCAGTTTAGCCAAACAAGAACCAAAGACTTTTTGGCTTGGTGAATGCGTAACAAATTTGTTATCTTCTTGTTTTGTTAATCGGAATAGACAACGCAAATTAAAGTATTTAGCTTGACTAAGCGATTTGTGACTCCTTCAATCACTTGACCTAGATGTCAGTCAGCACAGCAGCCCTCAAATATGTCAACTAGTCGAGATTTCAGGTAGAAGTAGAGGGCACAATAGCGTGGGAGCTAGAGTATGTATTAGGTGTTTCTAACTCGAACTGGGGAAGATGTTGTGTAACGTGCTGTGCAGCCCCTTTAGGAGTTTGGGAGCCAACTTTTCAACTTTTCATTTTTGGGTTTTTGGCTTTTCGGATTATGGCCAGAATGAGTTTTGAATCTGAGAGGAGTGTTTGAGAGGAATATGCAAAATGCATTTTGCAAAAGTAATAGTGTTTGGAAGAAAAATGATGAAAATGAGTTATGGATTAACTTTTACCAATTTACCCTTGTTTGTTAAAACCATGCCAACAATTAACTTGTTAACACAAAAATTACTGGAAATTAACAATTAATTAAACCCACCGGCCCATATTACTCCTATAAAGTTAAATTAACAATTAATTAAAAATTAATTAATATTTTTTTATACTCCTATAAAGTTAAATCATTAACAATTAAAAAAAGAAAAAGAAACATATTTGTTCCAATCCATTAAAACCCACTGGCCAATCCATTAAAACCCACTGGCCCATCTGACAGTCGAGCCGAGCTTTGCTATGCTCGGGCTCGGCTCGCTGAAAAATTACCCAGCTCGAGCTCGGCTCGAGACGAGCTGTTGGAAATGGGCTCGAGCTCGGCCCTCTATATATTTCTAGACAGCTCGAGCTCGGCTCGCATGAGCTCGTGAATCACGTGAGTGCTCATGTGCAGGCGCTAGAAGAGGTAGTGCCATATACATATAGGCGTTTTTCTGAAGAAGTTCTGTAAAATACTCGATGTGGGACAAAAGACTTTGGGTGAAACTCTCCTTTGTAGAGGAACCTGTGAAACTCACAAGTTACACAAGTCCCACATCGGTGAAACAAGTGCCCAGCTACCATCCCCCTCCTTTAAATACACCCCCAGCCCCTAACTTTCCCCCCTAAAGCGCGTGAGGCTCTATCGGCTGCCACTTGGCAGTAGAGAACATGCATGCTATTGCTATGGACATGCATACATAATGCATGTATGTATGGCATATAGTGGCTCGCGAGCTAATCCGAGTCGAGTATATAGCAGCTCGAGCTCGGCTCGATAATTTGACGAGCTAAAAAAATCAGCTCGAGTTCGCTCGTTTATTTGACGAACCGAGCTTGAACGAGCTTTTAGCGAGCCGAACCGAGTTGAGCTCGCGAACGGCTCGGTTCGCTTACACCCCTAATTGCCAGTTACTAAATCCCATTTTCACCAGTTACCAAACCCACCCAAACCTCTCCTCTCTCCCCCCTGACCCCTCTTTTTCCGCCGCCGCACAAAGCCTTGTAGACGACGATGACCGGCGATGAAGACGGCAGCAAGATGATTTGCCGCACGATGATCTGACGAAAATGGCAGCAAGATGATCTACCGCAAGATGATCTGACGAAAATGGCAAGGATCTCCTCTCTTTCTTTCTTTTATTTTTGGTTACCTAATTGTAAACCCATTTGGTGAGAATTTTTTAGAGAAATCAGTTGGAATAGATGGGATCTGGGTTGGGGTGGGGGGTAGAGAGGTAAAAACAAAGGTTCACAGGAAAATCAAAAACAAAAATACAAAACGAGAATGGGAAAAGGAAGCTCTGAGCTGTTTCTGGGTTTTTGCTCCTAAAATCCAAAATGAAGAATGAATTTTTCAGAACTCATTCCCAGAACTTGACGCCCAAACAGGTAGAAGTGAAAAACCAAAACGGGAAAACGGGAAAAGTATGCGCCCAAACAGGCTCATAGGTTATGTAAGAAAGCTGATCTTGTCTTTTCACTTTGTTTCTTGAAAACGCCCCCCTAGCCAGGCAGCTAAGTTGAATAAGTTGTTAACCATTTTGGAACCTTTTGGGGAGGTAATAGTCCCACTTTATTTTCCTCATCATTCTCGCCCTCAGCCTACGGATGAAATATCTTATCTGAACTAGTCGTCTTCAATCATCCTTCGTGTCTTTTAAATAGCAGTTTTATTTAACTATTTTGCTCCATGTACAAATCCAACGCCCAAATCAATGTGTGCAAAATTCTTTTAGCAATTGGTTCGCAGTTTTCTTGATGAGGGGAAAAATTGACATGTTAGTTCCAAGTAACTAGTAACAAATTAGAAACCAAATATTCACGAACAGCTCTTATGGGTTGACTGATTATAAAATGACCTTTGGTGGCTTAATTTGCCGCTTAACTAATATTAATAGGTAAAAACCTGATGATGACCTTTGGGTTGACTGATTATAAAATGACCTTTGGTTAATTTGCTGCTTAAGAATAGGTAAAAACATGATGATAATGTTACTTCTTTGCCTGAGTGATGTGGAAAGAATCATATACAATTACCAATTGGTAGCTTTGGGAATATTATTGGAGTAATGCTACAATGTGCTTGGGGCATACCATATGCACTTCATATCTCCAGCCACAAAATCTCATATATTTCCAGAAAATCTCATATTTGGAGCCACACAATCTCATATTTGGACCCATGCGGATTGCTACAGTAATGCTACAGTGCCACAATATCTCATATATTTTCAGAAAATCTCATTTTTGGTGTCACAAAAACTCATATTTTGAGCCACAAAATCTCATAATTTGGAGCCACAAAATCTCATATTTTGGAGCCACAAAATCTCATAGTTGGTGCCACAAAATCTCATATTTGGAGCCACAAAATCTCATATTTCCGTATGGGGTGCATACCATGTGCCATATCATATTTGGAGCCTTCAAAATCTCATATTTGGTGCCACAAAATCTCATATTCTCCCATATTTGGTGCCACAAAATCTCATATGCGGGGGGTGCACATTGTAGCTTGCCCCATATTATTGTCCTCATAAAAATCTTTTCTCAAACCATCATCACGTCATCCTACTATATTTATGATATACATACTCTTTTTGATAACTCAGCTAGTCAAAGTCAGCTTACACGCGCACTGATTAATTCTTCAGAATTCAATTCCCTCATCCATTAGCGAGGAGTCCAATTAAATTCAGAGCACATGCGGCGAGCTTTCAAACCAAAGACTTCAAGAGGGAGAACACTCAATATGATATCATACTCCATGTCTCCTAGGATTCAATATTCTGCTTTAATCACTCGGTGTACCCAATGTCGAGTTCATTTTAATAAATCTTGTTGCCTTTTCAAAGGAAAAAAAAAGTCTAAATATGATGGCAACTAGGCTTTAGAAAGAACTCACGTACAACAGGACAAATTAGACGGTCCCCTTTTGAGAGACTAGAGAAAGCAAAATAAAAAGACAGGTAGATAAGATCAATCCTTCCAACTAAGAGCATCTCTAGCACAGTTTACAAAATTTACGTTGAAAACTATACTTTGCTATTTACATAATTTGACAGGTGAGTGAGAGTGTGTCCTTCAGCAGACTCTATAAATTCTTTGTTTTTTTAATAATTTTTTAGCTTATTTTTCTACTATTTCCACTTTCTAATGAATTTGAAAATTCAATGGAGGAGTATAGGGCCTCTGACCTTACACCCCTTGAAATTTTGCAAAGAATATAAATTTGAAAAATACTAGAGTAGTTATTTTGATTTTTTTAACTAGTAATTTTATAAGTAATTATTTAGCAGGCTCTGAGCATTAACGATTTAGCTCTACAAGCTGATGCAGTGCTTTCAGGTGGATGCATCGATCGCCTTCCAATTCCCTTTCCAAGGCTTCATTGTCTAGAGCACCATGTCGACATGCCACAATAATGCACCAAGAATAGTTAGCATGTTGTTACTATATATTTTTGCATATTTATGCATATATACCCAGTTCCAGCTCAATAGTTTCGGAGACCTGAAAGGCCTGATTAGATGAGACCCTCCATATATTTTGCATAGTAGAGTAAAAAATTTCAACGCAATCTTTATAAAAAAAAAAATCATTACAAAATATTTATCATTGCACGAATTTAAACATATAGTCATCCAAAAACAAATCACCATTACAATACTTGAAAATCAACCATTTGAACATTATTTTCTCGCAATTTTAGTTACAAACGTACTAATTAAGTCTTCATATATATAGAGAAGGCCTACATGTTTGGAGCCCATATTTTTTACATTTTTGGGAAGGCCCAAAGCGGTGGCTTCATTGGCTTATGCCATGAGCCGGCCCTGTATATACCAATGGAGATTATTCAACCGTACATGTTGTTTATGTTGCAGGGACTCATGCCAATAAGCTTGTCATCACACCAAACAAGCTTTTGCTGCTATGTGTCACCAGTATTTTGTTGGAAAAATTACAGTGGCAATCATAGATCCAAAGTACAATTTCTTCTGATATAATTATACTTGAACAGATTACAACGTAATTACATAAACTGGAAATTGACAGAATTGAAAATAGAGATACAAACAGTAGATCGAAAGGTCGAGTCGTGTAACCACACTCTCCTTAACAAAGATGCGCCGCCTACCGTAGGTGTTGTAGGATGAATCGACGTCTTCGTCCCAGGATAAAATGGCTAGTACCACAACCACCGAAACACCACCGCTGGAAACCTTGGTGAACTGAAACTTGCATCTGCCTCTCTCTCACAAGAACGATTTCTAGAGTATATGTGATGCACGAAAACTGATATTGAATGTCACGCCCTCATTTTTATAAAAACAAAAATAAAATAAAATAAAATAAATAAAGGAATTCCTTACACTTAATAAGTCAAATGATAAAATATTTCCATAAATCCTCCCAAAGAGGTTTCCATTCAAAATGTACATCATTAATCCATTGGCAAATCAAGTATTTGGGCACCCTTGCCCCAAAGGTGAAATCAAATATTATCTATAAGTTATTACAGAAGTCCAAATTGTTAGAAGATTGAATAACCAAAAGTTACATTGTTATTTATCAAAATACAAAACTTGAGATAAAAAAATAACTTCATACATGCATAAGCTTCACACAATGCATCACTCCACAAGCATCCAATCTCATACTCCATGCTGTGTACCTGGGAAAGATAGGGTGAGCTCACTAGCTCGTAGGGAAAACCATACTACAACTGCTAGGCATATAAATATGATGAGTGCACATGATGTGGTTTGCCAAGATAAGAGATGCTCAAAGGAACACAACGGAAGCTAAAACAAGGGATACGTGTCCAAGAAGTACCCACGTGTCCAAAGTGATATCAAGTGTCCAAAAAGATTTCAAGGTGTCCTAGAGTACCCGTTAGTTCATTAAGTTTGTCAAAATCATCAACAAGTATCACACGTGTCCAAAACCGTGTCCAAGTATCCATTGTTACCAAAATACCATATGTACCTCAAAACATTTTCATTTCCAAGTACTCAACACTACCTAGGTTTCCATCTTTGTTTCACCAAAACTACCCAAGTTACTCACGCAAGTTTAAAACCAAGTCCACAAGTCGAGTTTCGACAAAACAACATAGATAGTCCAAAGTCTTATTTCCCCTTTTTTTTCATTGAAGAAAACCATCATTTTTATTAAAACTACTCTGCTGGGTTCCGTAGGCCCCGCGTGCCTTTGCTGGGTATTTGCAGGCCCCGTCTGCCTCTGCCGGGTTCCATAGGCCCCGCGCGCCTTTGCTGGGTATTTGTAGGCCCCGCCTGCCTCTGCCGGGTTCCATAGGCCCCGCGTGCCTTTATCAAAAATTTTACCAAATGATGGCATTGGTTTAAAACACCTCATTATCACAAACATTTCATTAAAACTTTCATAACAAATCCCTTTCTCCATTTCATTTCACCAAAGCATCCCCTTTTTGATAAAATGGGCTACACGCACACTCACACACGCAATTAAAATTCAATAACCTTTCACGCATCATTAAGTGACATATTTAGTTATGATTTTATAATTCTCGAGTCAAAACATGAATCAAATGATACCAAAGGTCAAATACGAGAAGTAATGGGCAATCGGGGGTCAAACGGACGTCAAAGGGTGGCGAAAACTACCCAGAAAACAGGGGCAGCAACATAGGAACAGGGGCAGCAGCTGCCTTGTCCAGAAAATGGCAGATTTTCACCTCTAAGGTGTGGAATTTCAACCCAAAACACAAATGTGATAGTTTAGGCTCAAATTGGAAATGCTAGGCAACAATTAAACATGGAGGGAGATCAATTTCACTCCCAATTTTATCAATCAACAATCAATTTCATAGATCACAAAATTAAAGTGAGGAAACTCATATAAAGAGGGAAAACATGATTCACAAGGGATTTGAAACCAAGAATAAGATATATGCTACAAATCACAAGTATATAACTAGAGGAGGTAGTAATTGTTTCCCTACCTCATGGGTTAAGCTCCAAATGTGAAGAGAAAAGAAAACCCTAGGTTTAGAAACTCCCAAACCGAAATGTGAGCTCCTGGGGCGAATCCAAGGTGACCCAAGCTCCCCACGGCGCGTAGAACATGAAAATGGCATAGGTCCTTGAAGTGGTTGAGTGAGGAGGGGTTAACTTAAGCTTGGGAGGTGCAACAAGGAGGAGAGAGAGGGGAGAGAGGGGCCGATCGGGTTGGGGAGGGAGGAGAGAGTGAAATGTTTTAATTTTGTAAATCTTCCCCCACACACTACTATTATAATTCCCTTATTACACTACACACCCAAATGTGACTTCTGTATATAATATGTGTATATAATATGTGATCACAATACTTATTTTCATAACCCAAACTTAAGTAAAGACTATAATTTGGAGTTTTCTTTACTTTAATTTATTTATGAAAATAAGGAAGTACCCCCCATTTGGAAACAATGACATTTACAGAATTTTAAAATTCTAATCACATCAAAATCTCATCCCCCCACGTTTAGTACAAAATCAAAAACGAACACATTTTTCTCGGAAGAATATGGGCGAAAGATGACTATGCCTTACTCAAAAATAAATTTCGATTATACCATTTTGATTAGAAAAATCCGAGGAACAATTACCGGCACTTTTTATCGACCAAATCGAAACTTCTCCAAAAAGTGATTTTTTTCAATAAGTAATTAAATTTTCTGGGTCTTTACATTGAACCAAATGGCAGAGCTGCCAATATATAGCTGAAGGAGGAGCTAGTGCCTTCAATACAAAAATCAATGGGGAGCCTCCCCAATGAATACAGGATTCAATTTCTCAATTGAATTCTGCAGATATAAAACTCCCCTCACAAATGCTGCATTTGAATTGAGGAATAAAACTGCCACGGAAATGAATGCCTTCAATCCTCATCATGGAGGGGTGTTATTGATGCATTTACCAGTGATTTTATCACGCGTGTCCTCCACTTCGTGGGGTCCCTTCGGTTGCCTTGTAAGACCCTCCGAGTGCCTATTTCATTCACATCGAGTTTCCAACAACCCCCCCCCCCCCCCCCCCCCCCATGAATGAAAATTAGCCGGCATACTAACGCAGAGCACAAAGCTGATCCGAGAGAGAGGCAATGGATAATTCCTGCATAGGATAGGTAGCTTTTGGCCTTGAACCTTCCCTTGTGATAGCTTATCGAGATTATTGGCAGACCAATGTGCGAACCCGCTTTGAACTATTCCGCCGCAGGTGTAAACTTAGACAATAGACGTCACACAAGACTTCTCCTGACGTAGTTCAGTTCTCACTGTTGGGTTCATTTCGGCCATGACACCCCCTTCCTAGTTCTGCAAGTATTTTCTCGACAATTTCGCCAGGATTCTCAAAGAAGCGGCCCCACTTCAAACTCACATAGGTGACCTTCTTATAAAAGGTATCCTGCTATACCCCACTCGGCATCTCGGATGCATAAGAGTCATTAAAAGCAATGCTTAACCTTTTCCCACTTTACAGGCTTCATTGTTCTGCATCATAGAAATGGGCAAGAGATCAAATCTCCACAGTGATCGTTCTCTGTTACACACAAAAGATAGTCTCATTGAACCTAGATCTTGGGATATCCAGTCAGCTAGGTTGGCTACCCCCACGGTAACTATGAGGGTAGTGGCTTTAGCCCCATTCCTCTCGATGCTTTCTCAACTAGCTCTCAAAATAACCCTTTGGTTAGTGGATCCGCAATATTGTCCTTTGACCTTCGTAATCAATTGTAACAATCCCACTTGAGAGCAATTGTTTAATGGTATTGTGTCTTAGATGTACATGTCTAGACTTACCATTGTAATTGGCACTCAACGCCCTACCAATCGCAGCTTGACTATCACAGTGGCCACTAATAGCTGGCACTGGTTTCGACCATCTTGGAATATCTTCCAGGAATTGACGTAGCCACTCAACCTCTTCAGTTGCTTTATCTAAAGCAATGAATTCTAGAGTGGGTAAAACCTAATTAACCTTGGGAAGGGCAGAACACATGCCCTAATTAGCCACCACAAAGGGGATACTAGCTCGGCACCACATAGGGAATCCTTAAGCCCTGTGCTGAGCAGGGTTGACCATGAATAAGGTCAAGATAATGAAATAAATTTAGAGTACCAGAATGTACTAGCTCGGCGTTAGTCACAAGAGGTGTCCCTAGCACGGCCAAGATAGGTAGGCTACGAATATAGCTTAATGTGGACGACCCACGGAGATCGGTTCAATTTGGCGTTTAAAAAGATTATGATTGTTAGAGTCGCCACCCGGATTTGAGGTCCGAACCCGAGAAACCGATAAAAAATGACTCGTTTGCCCATTGAAAAAGATTTCACTGATCATGGCGGAACCAAAGATTTCTCGGATTCGGGGGTTTTGTTACGAGAGGGGAAGGGTTTTATGGCACCCCTCTCGCCCGGTCCGTGAACCGGCCTCTACTCGATATTTTGTGGGATTTTGGAAGTGTTTGAAATTTGACTCTAATCACAAAATGGGGAATCGGGGATGGGAATTACGTAGTCAATAAGAAAATACGAACAAAATGCAAGTTTAACGTGGATACTTGTGCACATGACTCAAGGAATCATAGACATGAAGTTTAATAAACTGACTCACAATCTGGATCCAGAATAGGGATTGAGCGCTCAAAGCCATGGACTTGAGCGCTCAAACCCTCCGAACCAGTTTGAGCGCTCAAGCCTCGTGGACTAAGCGCTCAAACCAGTTTCTGGCTTTTACGATTTCAAACCCCTGCATCATGATAGGTGCTGAAAAGCACCCATTAATCCTTCCAATTTGTGCTTTGTTAGTTAGGTTATGTAGTTAACTAATTAGCATTAGTTGGTTTGTGGTGTTTCAGGTTTTAGAAGCTCAAGAACTTGGAAAACGTGTTTTGGAGTGATTTGGAAGCGCCGGGGATGGAAAGAGGTGTACAAAAAGGAGCGGAAAGTCAAGTTGCAGCATCTCTGGACCGGACCAACACTTTCCGGGACCGGACCAGCACTTAACACGGCAAATCCTACCTTGCAGCACCCTTCGTCCGGACGAGGGAAATTCTTGGTCCGGACAAAGCATACCGAGGTGTTCGTATTGCTCCCAGCTTCTCTGGTCCGGACCCCCATGCCTTGGTCCGGTCAAACGAACACGGAAATCAGCGTTTTGGACGCGTTTTATGTAACTTTTACGTCTCCTAGTATAAATAGAACATCAGAACATAATGCTAGGGTTCCGAACATTGGCAAGAGGCTACGAAGAGAAAGAAACTCAGAGTTCTTCAACGTTCTTCATGTGTTCTTCAAATCAAAGCGTGTTGATCATCTCCATGGCCGGCTAAACCCCTTCTCTAGGGGGAAGATGAAGTTCTTCACCAAGTAACCTTGCTTTTCTACGTAGATTATGGTTGTTATTCGGATCGGATTACATGTTAAGAACTCAATTTCATATGATCAATGAAGTTATGGTTTTATTCTTCCAATCTATTGTGTATTTGTATTCGCATGTCAAATACCGTAATCATGTAATTGTTTTCAATGGTGCGACTGGAGTTCTGAGATGGATTATGCTCGTAAGACGGATCGTGCCGCGATAGTGAGACGGTCCGTGCTATGGGATAGTCCATGCCTTTTAACAATCGCTATATCTTCTTGACGATTATCGTTAGGGTTTGCAAGCCCTAGCGATAATCCCGTGCGATTCGAATATTAATCATATCTATGCAATGCTTGGTTACGCGGTGTGAACGGATTCCAAACCCTAGATCTCTTTCCCAAAAAGTTTCACATTTTTAATTATTGCACTATTTAGTTCAATTATTTCTTAAACAATCAAACCTCTTTTTACTGAATTAAATTGGAAATTCATTGGAATTAACGCAACTCAGCCAATTTGTCTCCGTGGATCGACACTCGGACTTAACCGCTATTCTCCGGAATAAAAGTTAATTCCTAGTTATTAAATATCTATTTTTGACTCGGCACGACACGATCACATCACCTCTTTACTCATTCTTTGCAAGATCAACTACTCACAAACCCTTTTAATGACGTATAGGGTGGTGAGACATTCCAAAATGATCTGAGGTGGTTTCCTATGAGATAAGGAACGATCCCGTGAAGTAAGGAATTAATATGGGTAACCCTAGTGTAATTAGGATTAGTACCACATATGGGAAGAATCCTATATGGAAAGGAATGTTACTGCAAGACGAGATCTTAAAGGATATGGAGGTTTGCACCTAATAGGAAAGTCCTATTAGGAAAAGGATCCATAAAGCGAATAGGAAAGAGGGGCAACGTGATGCCCTAATCTACAAGCTATCCACACCTATAAATATGGTGCTATGCCCATGAAGAAAGGTACGATGTGAAACCCATTCATATGCATTGTTCTTTGCTTAACTAGTAATCAAGTACTAACTGAAGCATTGGAGGGCCTTTGCAGACGAGAGGCAAAGGTGCTCTAACACTTGTCTGTCTTGCAGATCTAGGGTTCAGGCGAGGGAGCACGTGATCAAGACCTTACGTGGAATTTATCGTCGTACAAATTCAGATTCCATTGTAGACCGTGCTATACACCCTTGTTTAGAAGATTTCCAAGCAACTGCTGCACCACCAAGTGCGAAGACATATCCATTCGTGGATTTTGAGTCCTTCATATCCGATATCCAATTCGCATCACAGTACCCTTCTAGTACTGCCAGATATCTGGTATAGTGCAGCCCTAGATCACGAGTATACCTCAAATAATGTAGTACCCTGACTATCGCCTTCTAGTGATCGTGTCCTGGATTACTCGTGTATCTGCTCAGTTTGCTTACTGAGTAGACTATATCAGGCCTTGTACAGCTCATCAAGTACATGAGGCTCCCAATTATTCGAGAATACTCCAATTGGGACACCCCTTCTGTACGGGGATAAATCCACGTAACTCTGGATCACGTGCTTCCTTGAATCAACCCCAAATCTGCAAGACAGAAAAAGGGTTAGAGCACCTTTGCCTCTCGTTGGCAAAGGCCCTCCGATGCCTAAGTTAGTGTCACGTACTTTAAATACTCAAATCACAATGCGTATGAAAATAGGTTTCACCGCGTACCTTTTGTCATGGTGGTTGCCTTGTATTTATAGGGGCAGATGTTCTTCACTTTAGGCATCTCATGCCCCTGTTTCCTATTCCCTTTAGGAATCCTTTTCTTAACAGGACTTCCCTATATGAGGTATTTTCCTAATCACGTTAGGGTTTCTATATCAATCCCTTTCTTTGCGGGATTGCTCCTTATCTCATAAGGAGTTGTGGTAGAATATTCTGGAATGTCTCACCGCCTTATCCGTGGTGGTGCCGTGCTTCCACGTAGCTCGGCATGACTCGTACATAACTCAGCTACTCACGCTGAGCTGAGTTCATGTATTCCAGAATGCTATTCAAGCTTTACCCGTAGCTCCCCCAACTCGGCCATATCAGGGGCATCCCCTTATGACTCATACCGAGCTGGCACATCCTGATATATTAATTTATTCCTTTTATTCTGGCCTTACTCATGGCCAAAACAGCTCGGCACAGGGTTCACGAATACCCTATGTGGTGCCGAGCTATTCACCCTTTCGTGGTGACTGCCATAGGCACGTGCTATGCTAGTAGTAGGGTGATCAGATTTTACCCACTCCAATTGCTCCCCAGCTCTGCTGCTTCTGCCACCTATCAGTAGCACGCAGAGCTTCAACGGCTCCTGATGCGTCTCTCTGCATGCCTTCCCTCCACGTGGGGGGCAACGCTGTCATTGCATTTAATGCGAAACGACCCGTTAGTGGCTCGGATAAGCCCAAAGGACGATTCCGCTGACGTTTTTCACACGTCATTTCCCACTTTTATGGGGTTTCGGGCGGGATCATCATTACGTTTTTCCCCCCAAGACCTCCTAATAGCCAAAAACCTCTATCCCTTTCCTTCACTTCATTTCGTTAGAAGCAGAGAAGAGAGAGAAAGCTTTATCCGCCATCAACGATGCCCAAGCTTTTTTGCAACCACAGCCTTTTCTCTGGTTTACGTCGGAAAGTCTCCCTCCGTTCTCGTCGGAGATCATTCCGTTAGGTCCATTTCTATCACGTAAGTGGCCCTTTCAGACCTCCATTTCTACTTCGTGTTTCATCTTCCTCGTTGCTTCTTCTGTGCCTGTTCATCTTCTCATTTTCTGGGTTTCAAACGCGAAACCCTAAACCTTCAGTAGAGATGGGTAAACATAGGACTCTTCTTAGTACCCTGGAAAAGATAATAGAATTCCGTAGGACGTATGAAATCCCTGCCGACGTTCAATTCCGGCTAAATGGGTCCGAGGATTTAGAAGAGGAAGGCCAGGATGAGTTTAAGATCCATATCCCTCTGATCTTCATAGTGGAGGGTGGCTTGCGGTTCCCTTTGCACCCATTTTTTAGAGAAGTCTACTCTAGGTGCCAATTGAACCCTATGCAGCTCTGCCCTAATTTCGTTAGGGTAGTTATGGGCACCATCGCCCTAAATAGACTGCTCGGCCTTCGTCTTGATTGGTGGGACTTACACTACCTATATAGCGTAGTCCCTACAAATGATAACAACTATTACTTCAAGGCCAGAGACCCTAAGATGAAGCTCATCACTGACCTGCCAAATTCCTCAAAGGGAGAGGCAGATGACTACCTCATAGTCACCGACAACTGGCAACCCAGAGATGCCGAGGGGAGGCCCATTGGCTTTGCCTGCCCCACTGCAACTGGCGGACTACGTTAGTATCCTCTCCTTAGCTGGTTTATTCCTTTTTTTGCAGTTTTTCCCATAAACTGTTGGTTTAATCACCTCTCCATAATGTTTGTTTTGTAGCGGATAACCTTAATCACGGTGGACGTTTGATACACGGCAAACTCCACTGTGAGGACATAGCCAAAGCTCTCTACTTTGACGGTTTTCCTCCAACTCCAGTTGGTCTCGGCCGTTTTGCTCATCTGCTGCTGGGCTACACCCCGTCCTACTGGGGAGGAATCCGTAGAAACGGCGAGCCGCGCTCGAGGCACCCCTGGCCGCCAGTTGTCCCATTGACAATCACAGGCCGACCTTCCGACCGAGAGAGAACTCGTGCTCGCAGGGGCCGAGCTAGAGGGGGATCTCCACGTTCTCGAGCCCTAGTGGATCTTCAGCAGCAGGTGACTTTTGCCCATATCGAGGAGATCCCCACTGCCATCCCAATTCTTGTCCGTACTGATCTTGAGCCGAGCACTTCCGGTAGAGCAACAAGGGAAGAAGAAGGAGAAGAAGAAGAAGTTGGAGGGTTTGACCACCGCGAGCTTGTCCAATCTTTGGCCGAGCAGTCCGACCTTCTCGCGGACTCCGACGACTCACCAGGCTACTCACCTTCTCCAGACCGTTCAGAGATGCCTCTGCAACCGATCAACCTCTTGGACCAGCTGACTCTCGGTGGAGCTTCCCGTGCTCCTCCGACCAGCTGAACTACCCAACCTCCTCAATCGCCATCTCCTGCCCTCACCGACCGCCAGAGGGAGAAGAGACCAGCGGGGAGTCCCCAGCAAGTCCAGCCCCCACCTCAAAGGAGAAGAACTGGGGACAACAACCCACCAGTGCCTGATTCCCCACCGCTGGTTCAGCCCTGGGCCCCTCCACTTGCTCGCCCTGATGGTACTCTTGTCACCTCAATGGACAAGATTTCTTCTACCGACGTAGCCTTCGGTATCTCCCGAGCTGCCCTTCTTCCCAATGACGTGGAGAGGGAAAAGAGCAGCTCCTACGACGTGCTGATGAAGTCCATCTTCCAGTCCAGTGTCAAGGTAAACACACTTTTTTTTTATCGCACTTAGACGTGCTTTTGGGCTTATGTTCTTCTTTCCTTTTCACCTTTACTTCACAGATTATGCAGAAGGCTTCTGTGGGCCTTGATAGAGCCAAAGAGGCCGAGAAGGAGCTGAAGAAGGAACAGAAGAGGGCGGAAAAGGCTGAGAAGGGGATCGCCCAGTACTCCCAGTCCCTGAAGGAGGCCCGAGCTGAAGTGGAGGCGCTGAGGGGAGAGAATGCCGACCTGGTGAAGAGGTCGGAGGAGGTCGAGCTCGGTCTGAGCAACCAGTTG
Source organism: Vaccinium darrowii (assembly GCA_020921065.1). Taxonomy (NCBI): domain Eukaryota; kingdom Viridiplantae; phylum Streptophyta; class Magnoliopsida; order Ericales; family Ericaceae; genus Vaccinium; species Vaccinium darrowii. The sequence goes on along the minus strand of JAFMTH010000091.1, from coordinate 15,434 downwards.
ACGGTAGCAGAGGCTAAGGCAGCGGCAGAGTACGACCGAGCTGTCCTAGAAGTCACAGAAAACTACAAAGCACAAATGCCAGCTGTGCAGGATACCATATGGAAGGCATCCTGGCGGCGCTGTCTCGAGAAGCTTGGCATCGACGAGTCCTCCCCACATTGGGTTGATATGGAGCTGCCGAGCGAGATGGCCGCCGCTCACGCTCAAGCGGATGCCCAGGCCCAGCTCGATCTCGAGAACCAGACCAAGCCTGACGCCGAGCGAACTCAGACTGAGGATACCCGTGCCGACCTTTCTACTTCTGAACGTAGTGGAAGTATTCCTGACCCTACCCTTGCCACTGATGCCCCTGGGTTCAGTGAAGAGGCCTGATGCCTGCTTCTGTTTTGTTTGAGTCTTTACTCTTGACCCTGCGTGGTCTGTTCGGCCGCCTGTGGCCCTTTGCTACTTTGACACTTTGATCCTTTGTGATTTTGCTTGATACATTGGTTTGCTTTTTATGCCAAGTGCACGTATTTCAGCTCTGCTAATGCTTTTTTCATGTCTGTTTATGTGTTTCTGCATGCTAAGTGTTTTAAGTGTCTTCATACTTAAACTTGCACACTTAGAGATTTGCTGTGATATTCGTTGTGGATCTTAAGTGTCTCCACACTTAGAGTTTTTTTGCTGCAATATTCGTTGCAAATCTAAGTTTCTTCATACTTAGAGTTTTTAGTGCAATATTCGTTGCAAATCTAAGTTTCTTCATACTTAGAGTTTTTAGTGCAATATTCGTTGCAAATCTACACACTCTCTGCTCCCCAATAAGAATCCAAATTTTGAGGTAGAGATTTCGGTTCATATTAAAAATCATGATAAGGAAAGACAAAATTCCATTAATGCTGGAAATATCAAAAAATCTGAATAACTAACGTTGGTGATTTTACTCGTAACCCAACTAGGCACTAAAAACAAATGCGAATTTATTCATATTCAGTAAACGAAATGTGATTGTATTCGTAATCCCATTACTGGAAGATTTTTCTAAGGCTCTGCACATTCCATGGTCGTGGAACTGGGTCTCCATCCAGGTCGGCCAAACGGTAGGCCCCAATGCCAGCGATCCCCACGATCTTGTATGGGCCTTCCCAGTTCGGTCCAAGTTTTCCATCAGTGGATATTTTGGTGTTGGCCAACACTTTCCTCAGGACTAGATTGCTGACTTTGAATTCTCTTGGCTGCACCTTCTTGTTGTAGCTCCTTCGTAGCTGTTCCTGGTATGCTGCTAAGGTAATGAGTGCCCGCTCTCTTTCTTCTTCAGCGAGATCTAGTTGCTCGGCTAGGGCTTTATCATTGCCACCTGATTCCACAAGAGTAGTGCGAATGGTGGGCAAACCAATCTCTAGGGGAATCACCGCCTCTGTCCCATAAGCAAGGGAATACGGCGTCTCTCCCGTAGATCGCCGTGGGGTGGTCCTGTATGCCCAAAGCACGGCTGGAAGTTCATCTGGCCATTTTCCCTTCTTCTTCTCCAACCTCTTCTTGAGACTCTTTAGGATAGTCTTGTTTGAGGCCTCTGCCTGGCCATTGCTCTGAGGGTAGGCAGGGGTCGAGTAATAATTCCTGATGCCGTACTGAGCACAGAAGGCCTTGAACTTCTTGCCGAACTGGGACCCGTTATCTGAGATAATGGAGTAAGGTACTCCAAACCTTGTGATTATTTTATTCCATACAAATTTTTCCACCATAGCTTCTGTGATTTTGGCAAGAGCTTCCCCCTCTATCCATTTGGTGAAGTAGTCAGTGCCAATGAGTAGGAATTTTCGTTTCCCTGTTGCCATAGGGAGAGGACCCACGATATCCAATCCCCATTGGGCAAATGGCCATGGACTGGTTAGCGGCAGCAAGTCCTCTGCTGGAGCTCGGATAAGAGGAGAATACCTCTGGCACTTTTCGCACTTCTTGACAAAAGCCTTTGCATCCTCCTGCATGTAGGGCCACCAATATCCCTGGGATATTGCTCGGTGGGCTATGGATCTGCCACCAGTGTGTCCCCCACAAGTACCAGCGTGGACCTCATGGAGGAACTTTTGAACAAGGGCCGGGTGTACGCATAATAAGTATGGACCAAGGAAAGACTTTCTGTAAAGCTTACCTTCTGGAGAGAGCCAAAAACGTACTGACTTTGTTTTGATTTTGTGTGCTTCCCTCTTATCTTCTGGCAATGTCCCATCTCGAAGGTGCGCCACTATTGGGTCCATCCAGCTCGGCCCAAACGCTGTTTCCATCACAATCTCAACAGATCGGCCAATGCTTGGTTCGTTCAGGTAATCTACTGCCATCGTGCGGCGATACTCCGTCCTGACTGCTGATGCTAAGCAAGCCAACGAGTCTACATGTGCATTCTGGCCCGAGCTGATCTGCTGGATGTGTACCTTATCAAGTTTGTCAAGTAGATCTTTGGCCGCTTCTGAGTATGCGGCCATCTTCTCGCTTTTCGTAGCATATTCCCCTGAAAGTTGGTTAACCACTAACTGTGAGTCACAAAATATTCTCAACTTTTTTACCTTGAGTTCCAGGGCACTTCTTAGTCCAGCGATCAGGGCTTCATATTCTGCCATATTGTTAGTAGCACTGAACCCCAGCCGTAGTGCTTGCTCCAAAACCAACCCTTCTGGAGAAAAAAGTACTACCCCCGCCCCAGACCCTTTGTTGCAGGCTGATCCATCGACGTAGAGCCTCCATTCGTCTGGATCTAGTTTGGCCATTCTCGTTGGCTGCTCGGGATCGTTGACCTGCTCCTTCTGGCGGAGAGTTGGTGGCGGCGGAGCCACTGCTGGAGCGAATTCTGCTATGAAATCAGCTAAAATCTGCCCTTTGATTGCTGTCCTAGGCTGATAATCGAGGTCAAACTGACTCAGTTCTATTGACCATTTGGAGATCCTTCCAGAAAAGTCTGCCTTCCTGAGCAAGGCCCTTAGTGGATACTCAGTGAATATGGTGATGGGATGTTGCAAGAAGTAATGGGGCAGCTTTCTTGATGCAACAACGAGAGCGTACACCAATTTCTCCAGTGGTAGGTAACGTATCTCAGCATCGAGCAGCGTTTTGCTTACAAAGTAGATGGGAGCCTGCTCTGTCCCCTTTATTCGTAGGAGAACCGAGCTGACTGCATGATCAGATACTGCTAGGTATAATATCAACCGCTCCCCAGCTTCTGGAGTAGAGAGTAAAGGAGGTGATGACAAGTAGCTTTTCAACTCCTGGAAAGCCTGCTCCTGCTCGGCTCCCCACTCATATCCTTCTCTCTTCTTCAGAAGCTGAAAGAAAGGTCTGCACCGGTCTGAGGATTTACTGATGAAACGATTTAGAGCTGCTGCCATCCCTGTTAACCTTTGGACCTCCTTCGTGGTCCTTGGACTTTGAAGGCCTCGCAGAGCCGTAATTTGGTCCGGGTTGGCTTCGATCCCCCTTTTAGTCACTAGGTGCCCAAGGAACTTTCCCGAGCTGACTCCAAAGGCACATTTGGAAGCGTTTAACTTTAACTTGTATCTTCTCAGAATGTTGAAAGTTACCTTTAGATCGGCAAGGTGATCAGGTTTCAACTTGCTTTTGACTACCATGTCGTCGATGTAGACCTCCATAGTCTTGCCGAGCTGTTCCTTGAACATCTTAGTCACCAATCTCTGATAGGTTGCTCTAGCATTCCTTAGCCCAAACGGCATAACCTTGTAGCAGTAGAGTCCTCTAGGAGAGATAAAAGATGTCTTCTCCTGATTGGGTTTGTACATAGCTATCTGATGGTATCCTCGATATGCGTCAAGGAAACTCATCCTCTCATAGCCTGATGTAGCATCCACAAGTTGATCAATCCTAGGGAGTGGGAAGCTATCCTTGGGACATGCTTTGTTGAGACTGGTGAAGTCCACACAGACCCTCCACTTCCCATTCTTCTTTTTGACTACAACCGTGTTGGCTAACCAATCCGGATAATTTACCTCTCGTATGGCATCTGCTTCTAGTAGCCGTTCTACCTCCTCAATTACAGCGTCCGCGTGCTGTGGTGCCGACCTCCTTGCCTTCTGCACAACTGGCCTGTGCTGAGGGTCCACGTTCAAGTGATGGAAGATGACTTCAGGATCTATCCCAGGCATCTCCTAGGGGGTCCAAGCAAACACATCGATGTGGTCTTTAAGAAAAGTGACCAAATTTCTTTCCTCTACCTCGGAGAGGGTCTCGCCGATCAGGAAGTACTTTTCTGCATCGTCCTCTTGAATCTGAATTCTCTTCAATCCTTCAACCATTTTCTTGGTGGGATTGCCTCCGACGTCTTCCAAAGTTGGTTGGTCTGGAACTTCAACCGTTTGTACCAGCTCGGCCCTTTGGGATTTTTTCAAGACCATGGTGAAACATTGATCAGCCACCTTCTGGTTTCCTTTGATGCACTCTATTCCATCTGCTCCGAGGTATTTGATCTTCTGGTGGTATGTTGAAGATACTGCCTTCATCTTGTGCATCCATGTTCTTCCTATAATCACGTTATAGGAGGAAGGGATGTCCACCACAAGGAAATCGGTTTTCAATACTACTGATCCTGCTCGGACGGGCGGTGTGACCTTTCCCATAGGCCATACTGTCTGCGCGCTAAAGCCAACAAGGGGGACAAGACACTTTTGCAGCGAGCTTGTTGGGAGTTCCATCCTTTTGAAGGTGTCATAATACATGATTTTTGTGCTAGCCCCCTGATCCACAAGGATCTTTTCCACGTCATACTCCCCTATCCGTAAGGTGATAACTAGTGCGTCGTTATGGGGTACTGATACCCCATCCAGGTCATCATCAGTGAAGGTGATTGGGGTTTCCATGACCCCTTCCGCTCTCGGCCTCTTCATGCCGAGTTTCATGACCTGCTTTGCTTGTCCGTTGACCCTCTGGATGTGCCTTATTTCATTGTTCGTATATGGAGCAACTAATCCATGTATCATATGGATCGTTCCCTTTGGATCTTTCTCGTAGTCCATCTCCTCTACCAGCTCGGCGTCATTCCTACTGTCGGCCAAAAATTCCTTTAGATGGCCCTCTGCCACCTTCTCGTCCAAGAACTTCTTGTACTCCACGCAATCTTCGGTCATGTGCCCCCAATCTCTGTGGTAGCTGCAGTGCTGATTGGTAGCCCTCCTCTTTTCTGGGTTTCCAGTCATCTTTGGGGGTCTTCTGAACCACTGTTCATTCTTGATCCTGTACAACATCTTATAGATGGGGATGTTGAAGGTTGCCATAACGCTAAAGTATGACTTGGGATCTGGATCAGCCTTTTCTTTCTTTTGCTGAGTGTAGTCTTTTCATCCTGTTGTGTACTCCTTCTTGTATACCCTTGACTCTACTGGCTTCTTTTCTGGAAGCTGAGGTTGCCCTGCCACAATCCTTCCTCCAGCTTGTAGGATGTCATCCTCCACCCGTGCATGCTCCTGGATTCTTTCCATAAGTTTGGCCACCGTTTTTACTGGATGCATAGTAAGTGATTCACGTAACTTACTATGCATGGGCAAACTTGTCTTGAATGTTGCCAGAGCGTACTCCTCACTGCAATTCTCAATCTCGTTGAAAGTCTCCCAATATCGTTTGGAGTATTGCCGCAATGTCTCATCGTCTTTCTGTCTCATAGAGGTCAGTGCATCAAAAGTCTTAGGAGCTGCTCGGCTTGTTAGGAACCGAGCAGTGAATTCCTCAGCTAACTGAGCCCAACATAGGATTGACCCCTCTGGGAGCTTGTGGTACCAACTTAGAGCCACCTTTCCTAGGCTAGAAGGGAACATTTTGCACAGCAAGGCATCATCTTGCTCATGCATGAACATGGCCTGTTGATAGTGTTGGATGTGAGCCACAGGATCCGTACTGGTCTCGTAAGGGATGAACGCTGAATGTTTCACCCTGCTCGGCGTCTTCTCTGCACGGATCCAATGGGCCAATGGTGAGTTAGAAATCTGGCCTAGGGCTTCCTTAGCTGCTTCTCGTGCAGTTTTGGGGCCTCCCTCAGCTCGGCCAGTATCCTTCCTTCTCACGTACTGCTCAGGAATGTGCTCGTTGGAACCAGACCTCTCATATCTGTCCCTAGCGTGCTTTCTTCTGTCACTTTTCTCAACAGAAACGCTCCTATCTCTCCTTTTTCGTGGAGAGGCTGCTCGGTCGGTGGAGATGTTGTCGTGATGATGACTTTTCTTCTCTTGCTCGTGGTGCACGGATCTCGTCCGTGAGCGTAAGTCTTTTTCTTTCTCTTGAAGCTGCTTTTTTAGGTCCTGAATCTCTCGTTCTCGTCGAGTGACTTCACGGGCCAACTCCTCTGCCTCTTGTTCCTTTCTGTCGAGGCTATCTTCCCTCTCTCGATTCCTCGTGTGCCTGTGACCATCCCTCCTTGGGGGGCTCCTTCCCCGTTCACGTCGGGTGGAGGCCGCCCCACCTCTTGGTGGTGTCTTTGAGCGTCCTGCCCTTGGAGAACCACGACGCATTAGGCGTGTATCCCTGAACTTTGGAATCTCAGGGATATTCCCTATGTCGAACCTCTTTGCTGCTGGCTTTTTCTGTGGTGCCCTCAGAATCAGGGGAGTTTTGTCCATCCTTGTGTTCCTTCTCGTAGTGTACACAAGCGTGGTCCCATCATCTTCCACATCCCTTCGTCGTGGAGTGCACAGAAGAGGCTCTGAAAGCACCATTGTTGATCTCTGTTGGAAGGGAACAAGCTTTGTTGTTAGCGTTTCCCACAGACAGCGCCAATTGTACGGGGATAAATTCACGTAACTCTGGATCACGTGCTTCCTTGAATCAACCCCAAATCTGCAAGACAGAAAAAGGGTTAGAGCACCTTTGCCTCTCGTTGGCAAAGGCCCTCCGATGCCTAAGTTAGTGTCACGTACTTTAAATACTCAAATCACAATGCGTATGAAAATAGGTTTCACCGCGTACCTTTTGTCATGGTGGTTGCCTTGTATTTATAGGGGCAGATGTTCTTCACTTTAGGCATCTCATGCCCCTGTTTCCTATTCCCTTTAGGAATCCTTTTCTTAACAGGACTTCCCTAGATGAGGTATTTTCCTAATCACGTTAGGGTTTCTATATCAATCCCTTTCTTTGTGGGATTGCTCCTTATCTCATAAGGAGTTGTGGTAGAATATTCTGGAATGTCTCACTGCCTTATCCGTGGCGGTGCCGTGCTTCCACGTAGCTCGGCATGACTCGTACATAACTCAGCTACTCACACTGAGCTGAGTTCATGTATTCCAGAATGCTATTCAAGCTTTACCGTAGCTCCCCCAGCTCGGCCATATCAGGGGCATCCCCTTATGACTCATACCGAGCTGGCACATCCTGATATATTAATTTATTCCTTTTATTCTGGCCTTACTCATGGCCAAAATAGCTCGGCACAGGGTTCACGAATACCCTATGTGGTGCCGAGCTATTCACCCTTTCGTGGTGACTGCCATAGGCACGTGCTATGCTAGTAGTAGGGTGATCAGATTTTACCCACTCCACCTTCCTCCCCCCTCCCCCCCCCCCCCCCATTCTTGGATAAATGGAGACTTACGTCCACGGGGGTTCTTGTGATGCCTGTATCAAACTGGTTGAACTTCTCGATAATTTTATCAACGTAGTGTGTCTGAGACAACGCAAGTCCATCAGATGTTCTGGTGATCTTCACACCTAGTATCACATCTGCAAGGCCCATAACCTTCATGTCAAACTTAGAGTTCAACATATCCTTGGTAGATCAAATGACCCTGTCATTACTACCAACAATGAGCATATCATCAACATAGAGACACATAATGACATATCCTTCATCAGTGTCCTTGACATAAACACATTTGTCACATTCGCTGATGCGAAAACCACTAGACAACATCGCATTGTCAAACTTCTCATGCCATTGTTTCAGAGCTTGCTTTAGACCATACAGGGATCTAACAAGCTTACAGACTTTTCCCTCTTGGCCTTGCGCGAAAAAACCCTCCAGAGGCTTACTACTTGGTGGCAGATCCACCAGTTCCCACATATGATTCTGTAGGATGGAATCGATTTCACTATTAATAGCCTCTTTCCACAAAGGACCCTCAGGACAGCTAACAGCTTCCTTGTAAGTCCGATGCTCACTTTCTAACAAATAAGTTAGAAAGTCTGGACCAAAGGACGTTGATGTCCTTGCACGCTTGCTACGTCTAGGTTCAACATCAACTTCCTTTTCTTGATCTTCACTACTATGATTAGCAGAATGCAATGTCCGTTTCACTAAACTAGACTCTCCGATGGATCTATACGGAAAAATGTGTTTGAAAAATGGCACATTTATCGATTCCATGCAAGTGTTCTTGTGTATATCTGGTACTCCACACTCATACACAAGGAACCGATATGCACTACTATTATGTGCATAACCGATAAACACACAGTCAACTGTTTTTGGTCCTATTTTCTCATACTTAGGAGGAGGTATTGCTACTTTAGCAAGACATCCCCACGCTCGCAAGTGCTTAAAGTTAGGCCTCCTACCTTTGAGCAACTCATAAGGTGTCTTGTCTAACTTTTTGCGGGGCACTAAATTCAAAAGATAGTTAGCGGTCAACACCGCTTCACCCCACATGTTCTAAGGCAACCCAGAACTAACCAACATAGCATTCATCATTTCTTTCAATGTACGATTCTTGCGCTCCACGGTTCCATTCTGCTGAGGCGAGTAAGGTGCTGTGGTTTGGTAAATAATACCGTGTTCAGCACAGTAATTACCAAACGGAGATTCAAATTCACCACCTCGATCACTTCTCACCACCTTAATCTTAGTGCTAAGTTGGTTCTCCACCTCATTCTTAAAAGAATGAACTCATCCAATGCTTCATCCTTGCTCTTTAGCAAGTACACATAGCAATATTTCGTGCTATCATCAATAAGTAATGAAATACTTGTTTGCATTTGGTGTTTGGACATACTTCAAATCACACACATCAGTGTGGATTAGCCCCAATAGTTTGGTACTTCTTTCAACAGATCGAACCGAAGTCCTAGTTAACTTTGCTTCGACACAAGTTTTACACTTGTGATTTGTATTAATATTAAAAGCTGAAATATGGTCCAAGTTAACTAATCTACGCATAGATTCATAATTAACATGACCTAGTCTACCATGCCACAAAATGGAAGACTCAAGCACATAAGCAATTGGGACATTTGTCTTACTAATAGTAGGGATAACAGTCATTACATTCATTTTAAACAACCCATCGGCCATATAGCCTTTCCCTACATATGATCCAGCCTTAGTCAGAATGTCCCTATTTGATTCTAACACTATGCGAAAGCCGTGCTTGCTCAGCAGTGAACCAGACATCAGATTCTTGCGAATGTCTGGCATGAACAACACCTTGTTCAGGGTCAATGTCTTCCTCGAAGTTATCTTCAAAACCACTGTTCCGTCACCAGCAATATCTGAGGTCGCTGAATTCCCCATATACAGCTTCTCCCCATTAACCGGCTCGAGTGATGTGAACATCTTCCTGTCACAACAGCTATGGCGGGTAGCCCCAGTGTCAATCCACCACTCTCGGGGATTTGAACCAACCATGTTCACCTCAGATGCTTTATGGCCAAACTTGTCACAATTGAAGTATTTTCCTTGGAACTTCTCTTTTTGCTTCTTAGCGACACCGCCCTTCGGTCCCAGATTGACACTCTTGCTCTTCTGTTTGTCAAACCACTTGTCATGTTGGTTCTTTTTCACACCACTTGAGAAAGGACGACCATGCTCCACCATGTTGGCATTTGCCATTTCGGCCTCTTTAGCAGCCTTCTCCCTAGCCTGATTTCCTTCCGTGACATTGAGCTTATAGAAGAGAGTCTCCAATGTCAACTCCTTGTTCTTAAACATGAGATAACTCTTGAACTCCTTCAAAGTTCCTGGAATCTTCTAGATGATAGCAGCCACCAAAAACGACTCAGGCAACAACATCCCTTCTGCTTTCATTTCATTTATCAACATCTGGAGCTCTTGGATCTGTTCAGTCATAGGTCTTTCATCTTTCATAGTGTAATTAAAGAAGCGGCCCACCACGAACTTTTTAGGCCCAGCCCCCTCGATCTTGTAGTTTCTATCCAAGGACTCCCACAGTTCCTTGGTTGACTTTGCCTCATTGAACACAGAGTACAAGACATAATTCTTGGCCAAATAATCATCATTCTTCCATTGATCCAGAGCTTGTCGCTTCTGGTTGTCTGTCTCATTTTCAGCAACAATTGGAGCCTCCTCAGACAAGCACCCAGCGAGATGGAGAGTGGTCAGATAGAACATCATCTTCTGCTGTCATCTCTTGAAATCAACCCCTGGACCGAGCTTGCAAGGCTTATCAACATGAGACATTGGAATTGAGGGAACTTCAAGCAAAGGAGCAGCAACACTTGAGTTTCCCATAGGAGTATCAGAGCTTTTCTTACTTGTCATTTTCACCTGAGAAATGACAAACCACAAATTAGTGAAATTATTTTCACAATCACGACAATAAGTATAGATTAACAATCTAAACTTAGCAACCAAACATGGTCTTGCACCCACAACGCACAAGCATACCCTAGGGGTCCCAAGGGTTCTAGGGGCTGTACCCCCTAGCGGGGTTCCTAGGGGCAGCGCCCCTAGGTAGGAGTTCGAGGGCCACGCATACCAATCCACATGGCCGAACTAGCCAACCACTGCATAAGTGATCAAGGCTTTTCATCTTTTGCCTCTACCAAGTATACCAATCCATGTGCCAAGCTAACTACACTGGTCGTATACTAAGGCTGAGTAAATTAACCTTCCACTGGTTATATTACTTCAGGCAAAGAACATGCACAAGGCTGAACTAGCCAACCACTGGTTGTTCTAATACCCAGCAAAAGGACTGCTATCACTAAGCAGAGATCCAGAGGACTGTGGCTAAGCAACGTCACTGCTTAAACAGAGTAGGCTGCTCCAAAAGCCAAACAATCCACAGATCACAAGTTTCAAGCCGAGCAATGTCAAGGCTTAAGCCAAGTAGATTGCTCCAGAGGCCTATCAAACTTAATAGATCAAGGCCAGTTGCGCACAACTGCCTAAAGCTGTGGCTTAATCAGTGAAGTCAAATCGCGCACGATTGACATAGGTCGTAGCCTCTGGGTTTTTGTAATCGATTCCCCACACAAGTAATCTGGTCAAATTACTATGTTATCTCAACGAGATACCACCAAATTTGTCTTCACAAATCTGTTCTTGCAACTCAAAGATCAATACTAAACAGAATTGTTTTCTGGAACTCTATTGCCAATCGATTAGAAAATCTTTGTTAAGCTTGTTGGAAAAATTACAGTGCCAATCACAGATCGAAAGAACAATTTCCTTTGATATTATTATACATGAACAGATTACAATGTAATTACATAAACTGGAAATTGACGGAATTGAAAACAGTAGATCGAAAGGCTGAGTCGTGTAACCACACTCTCCTTAAGAAAGATACGCTGCCTACCGTAGGTGTTGTAGGATGAATCGACGTCTTCGTCCCAGGATGAAATGGCTAGTACCACAACCACCGGAACACCACCGCTGAAACTTGCGTCTGCCTCTCTCTCACAAGAACGATTTCTGGAGTATATGTGATGCACGAAAACTGATATTGAACCAAATGGCAGAGCTACCGATATATAGCTGAAGGAGGAGCTGGTGCCTTCAATACGAAAATCAATGGGGAGCCTCCCCAATGAATACGGGATTCAATTTCTCAATTGGATTCTGCAGATATGAAATTCCCCTCACAAATGCTGCATTTGAATTGAGGAATAAAACTGCCACGGAAATGAATGCTTTCAACCCTCATCATGGAGGGGTGTTATTGGTGCATTTACCAGTGATTTTATCACGCGTATCCTCCACTTCGTGGGGTCCCTTCGCTTGTCTCGTAAGACCCTCTGAATGCCCGTTTCATTCACATTGAATTTCCAACATATTTATCATATGGTCTTTCTTGAATTGGCCTTTTCAACTTGTTTGCCCTTGTGTTCAATAAGTTTTTATTTTGTAATCTAAATTCCAGTCGAATAATTTTGTTTGGGGACTTAAACTTTCGGATATCTTTGAGCTATGAGGAAACAAGGCCTTTGTCGAAGGACAAAAATAGAGAGATGGGAATTCACGGATCATTTGCTCCTTTCAGGCAGTATTTGGATCTCAATTTATAGAATTGGGAAGGGGAAAAAAAACAAGATTCCATTGACATTTTGAGATCTCGTACTAAGGAGGTGTTTAGGAGTCTGAATTTTAGCTTTTCATTTTCAACGTTTTAGCTTTTTAAATTATGGTCAGAATATATTTTGAAACTGGCAGGAGTGTTTGAGAGAAATGTACAGAATGCATTTTGCAACAGGACTGAGTGTTTGGGAGATATATACAGACTACATTTTCTAGGTCTTTTTGTAAACTAACTCTTATAAATGATGAAAACGAAACGGAGGTAGCATGGATTTTTCGCAAACTAACTCTTACGGAGTATAAATGATTAAAAACAGTCTTTAATGAAGAGAATAAGGAGCAATTATTAAAGACTGTTTTTAATCATTTATCAAAAATCTAATAATAGTTGTTTAGGAGACATACATTAATTGCACAGCCCCACAAAAAGTTGAATTCCAAGGACGAGCAACATGAGAAGGGAGGGACTATGTGAATAAGTTGTTTGGATAACGAGTTGTGGAGAAAACAAAGGGAATCAATTTCTCATCGTTTTACACTCCACAAAACCTTATCCAAACGTTGCTGGAAGCCTTAAAATTTGATACAACACCATTCATGAATAAACAAATCAAACAGAAAATTAAAAGACGAATTCCTCCATACAAATATTGTCCATTGTAAAATTTCAATTGTACTGTACACGTCTAAGGAAATTCAGTTTAAATTTGCTCAGGAAGTGCCGTGGTCTTATGTAAAATTTCAATTGTACTGTACACGTCTAAGGAAATTCAGTTTAAATAAAAGCTTCCACAATGAATAATTAATACAATTTTTTTCAAGTTAAAAACATCAAAACGCCTTGTTTGTGTGTAACCCAGGCCCTCAAAACAGTAGCCTTCCCTGACATATTGCAAACATGGCTGCATGAAGGTATTTAGATGTTACACATTGAGCGGTTCGGATCGTCGAAATTTGGTCCGAACAATAAAAAAAAAGGTGGTCCTCACGGAGGAGATCCATGAGGAGATCATGATTGTATGTATATATATATATAGGGGCTGCTTCTAGTCCGGACCCCAGACTCTGGACTTGCGGACCTCCATGATCCGAGCATTTTTTTAACGACTTAAACTGTCCAATGTGTTTAAAAGGTGTTTTCAAGGGTTCCCGCGAGAAATCATCAAAAAAAAATACCGGGAAGGGCTTATACAGTTTTTGTGAAAAACTGTATAAGCCCTTCCCGGTATTTTTTTTTTTTTTGATGATTTCTCACGGGGACCCTTGAAAACACCTATTAAACACAGTGGACGGTTCAAATTTTCCAAAAACAATTTTTAAAAGTGAAAAAAAAAAAACAAAAAAACTTCAATCCGGGGGTCCGGATTAGAAGATTTGGGTATATATATATACACACACATATATGAGGCCACATTTAATTTCCGCACAGGATAAATAGGATAGGAACTATTTTTGGTATAAGTTGTGTGTTTCTGCATTCCATGAGATAAAAAAATAAAAAATTATGTATTATCATATTCCATGTTTGGTTTGAATGATTGAACTTTCATTGTGCCAGTAATTTCATAGAATCAACGGGCATTTGTAATCTTAACTTCAAGAGATTAATAAGTGTTTAATGACAGGGAGCTCAATATTGATTTGAGGTAGGGACGGGAGTGCAATTATAATTCTGTAGTGGGGTGAATTATAATTTGTGTAATAAGAAACATAATCCTGGAAAGATTAGGATTTCTTATTTGCACAAGGCGCCCGGTCCGTATTTATCCTTAGGTCTCTAGCGTAGCCCTATAAATATGTCGCCACATTTATGTCTTCACGGTGATCAGGCTGGAGAAGAGAGACTCCACCTTCAAGAATACTAGGCACCCATCTGTCTTCCCAGAAGCGAATTAAGTCACCATTACCTACTCTCCATTGTGAACCATTTTGGATCAGATTTTTGCCTTCCAAAAGACTTGCCCACAGCCAAGAGGGTTTTGGGCCTCTAACAGCTTCTTTCGATGTTGTATTAGGGAAATACAAACCCTTTAGAACCCTCGCCCAAAGTGTATTTGGATAGTTGATTAACCTCCAGAATTGCTTAGCCAGTAGAGCAATATTAAAAGCTTCAAAGTCCTTGAAACCCATGCCTCCCATAGCCTTGGGTTCTGTCAATTTAGACCAAGCACCCCAATGAATCTTCTTACTTGAGGTTGAACTACCCCACCAAAAATTACAAATCACCGAGTTCAAGCATGCACATAGAGACAGTGGCATTTTGAAGCACATCAATGTGTACATGGGAATAGGTTGCAACACTGCCTTGATAAGCACCTCCTTGCTGGCATGATTCAACTGTTTGTTTCTGCAACCCTGAGCTTTACGCATGATTTTGTCCCGAATAAAACCCAACGTCTCTCTTTTTTACTTTCCCCAGAAAGCTGGAAGTCCCAAATACTGCGCTGAATCATTCATCTCTTCCATTCCCGGGATACCCTTGATCTCATTTCTCACCCCCTCCTCAGTATTAGCTGAAAAGTACACACTGGATTTATTTACATTAAGAGATAGCCATGAAGCCTTACTGAATTCCCCTATAAGCTCCATAAAATTAGAGCAATTTTGAGCTTTTGCTTCCAAGAAAATTAGGGAATCGTCAGCAAATAAAAGGTGTGAGATCAGCGGACATCTCATTTTCATCTTAATCCCCATTATCGTTTTGTTCTAAACAGCCTTATTCATTAAATTGGAGAACACGTCAGCTACAATCAAAAAGAGATATGGGGATAGGGGATCACCTTGTCGAAGACCTCTTCCCGAAATCTGACCTCCATTCAACACGAACGAGTATTTAACCGAGCAACCACCTGCTTGACCCATTCAATCCATTTCAAATCAAAGCCCATCTTCTCCATTACTTTGAACAGAAAGTCCCAACATAGCCACATATGTCTTGGGGCCTGTAGACACCCCGATTTTGAACCCGAGACGCGCTCAAGCATTCCCGATGATGAAACGGACCAATCATGACTACCCGAAACTTGTGAAAATGGCTTGAACCTGATTAAAAATAATCAAACATCACCGAACAACCCAAATCAACCCAAGCATCATCAAACCAAGCAAAACCATCAACCTATCACCAGTAACATTGAGCGCTCAAGCCATGGACCTTGAGCGCTCAAAACCCAAAATTCCAACTTGTAGGCTTGAGCGCTCAACTCTGATC
>JAFMTH010000082.1:157-115473 GCA_020921065.1 Vaccinium darrowii | reverse complement strand
TTATTTTGTTGATTGCTGCATAAAAATTCATGAAAAAATAATATACAAAATATTATTCTTCTTATCAATTCAAAATTAATTTAGTTAATTTCGATTTCAAATTATTTTGTCGCATTTTTGTTGTTTATTATCAACATTTTATGCATTTTATTTGCTTGATCATTGCATACAATTTCATTGAAAAATATTCCGCAAATTATTCTTCTTCTTTGCATTTCAAAATTAGTTTAGTTAATTTCGATTTCAAATTATTTTGTCGCATTTTTATTGTTTATTACTATCATTTTATGCATTTTATTTGCTTTATTATTGCACACAATTTCATTGAAAAATATTCCGCAAAATATTATTCTTCTTTGAAATTCAAAATTATATTAGTTAATTTCGATTTCAAATTATTTTGTCGCATTTTTGTTGTTTATTATCATTATTTTATGCATTTTATTTGGTTGAGTATTGCATAAAATTTAATGAAAAATTATTATACAAAATATTATTCTTCTTTGCATTTAAAATTAATTTAGTTAATTTCGATTTCAAATTATTTTGTTGCATTTTTGTTGTTTATTATCATCATTTTATGCATTTTATTTGGTTGATTGTTGCTCAAAATTTCATGAAAAAATAAAATACAAAATATTATTCTTCTTTGCAATTCAAAATTAATTTAGTTAATTTCGATTTCAAATTATTTTGTCGCATTTTTGTTGTTTATTACTATCATTTTATGCATTTTATTTGCTTTATTATTGAATACATCTTCATTGAAAAATATTCCGCAAAATATTATTCTTCTTTGCAATTAAAACTTAATTTTATTTATTTCAATTTGAAATTATTTTGTTGCATTTTTACTGTTTATTATCATCATTTTATGCATTTTATTTGTTTGATTATTGCATAAAATTTCATGAAAAAATATTATACAAAATATTATTCTTCTTTGCAATTCAAAATTAATTTAGTTAATTTTCATTTCAAATTATTTTGTCGCTTTTTTGTTGTTTATTGTCATCATTTTATGCATTTTATTTGGTTGATTATTCCTTAAAGTTTCATGAAAAAAATATTATACAAAATATTATTCTTCTTTGCAATTCAAAATTAATTTACTTAATTTCGATTTAAAATTATTTTGTTGTATTTTTACGGTTTATTATCATCATTTTATGCATTTTATTTGCTCGATTATTGCATACAATTTCATTAAAAAATATTCTGCAAAATATTATTATTCTTTGCAATTATAAATTAACTTTGTTAATTTCGATTTAAAATTATTTTGTCGCATTTTTACTGTTTATTATCATCAATATATGCATTTTATTTGCTTGATTATTTCAATAAAAAATATTCTGAAATATTATTATTATTCTTTGCAATTATAAATTAACTTTGTTAATTTCGATTTAAAATTATTTTGTCGTATTTTTACTATTTATTATAATCATTTTCTGCATTTTATTTGCTTGATTATTGCATACAATTTCATTAAAAAATATTCTGCAAAATATTATTATTCTTTACAATTCAAAATTAACTTTGTTAATTTCGATTTCAAATTGTTTTGTCGCATTTTTACTGTTTATTATCATCAATTTATGCATTTTATTTGCTTGATTATTTCATTAAAAAATATTCTGCAAAAATTATTACTCTTTGCATTTATAAATTAACTTTGTTAATTTCGATTTAAAATTATTTTGTCCTATTTTTACTGTTTATTATCATCATTTTCTGCATTTTATTTGCTTGATTATTGCATACAATTTCATTAAAAAATATTCTACAAAATATTATTATTCTTTGCAATTCAAAATTAACTTTGTTAATTCCGATTTAAAATTATTTTTTCCATTTTTACTGTTTATTATCATCATTTTTTGCATTTTATTTGCTTGATTATTGCATACAATTTCATTAAAAAATATTATGCAAAATATTATTATCCTTTGCAATTAAAATTTAATTTTGTTGATTTCGATTTAAAATTATTTTGTCGCATTTTTACTTTTTATTATCATCATTTTATGCATTTTATTTGCTTTGTTATTGCATACAATTTCATTAAAAAATATTCTGCAAAATATTATTATTATTCGCAATTCAAAATTAACTTTGTTAATTAGGATTTAAAATTATTTTGTCGAATTTTTACTGTTTATTATCATCATTTTCTGCATTTTATTTTGCTTGATTATTGCAAACAATTTCATTAAAAAATATTCTGTAAAATATTATTATTCTTTACAATTCAAAATTAACTTTGTTAATTTCGATTTCAAATTGTTTTGTCGCATTTTTACTGTTTATTATCATCAATTTATGCATTTTATTTGCTTGATTATTTCATTAAAAAATATTCTGCAAAAATTATTACTCTTTGCATTTATAAATTAACTTTGTTAATTTTGATTTAAAATTATTTTGTCGTATTTTTACTGTTTATTATCATCATTTTCTGCATTTTATTTGCTTGATTATTGCATACAATTTCATTAAAAAATATTCTGCAAAATATTTTTATTTTTTGCAATTTAAAATTAATTTTACTGATTTCGATTTAAAATAATTTTGTTGCATTTTTTTTATTATCATCATTTTATGCATTTTATTTGCTTGATTATTGCATACAATTTCATTAAAAAATATTCTTCAAAATATTAGCTTTCTTTGCAATTCAAAATTAACTTTGTTAATTCTGATTTAAAATTATTTTTTGCATTTTTACTGTTTATTATCATCATTTTATGCATTTTATTTGCTTGACTATTGCATATAATTTCATTAAAAAATATTATGCAAAATATTATTATTCTTTGCAATTAAAATTTAATTTTGTTGATTTCGATTTAAAATTATTTTGTCGCATTTTTACCTTTTATTATCATCATTTTATGCATTTTATTTGCTTTATTATTGCATACAATTTCATTGAAAAATATTCTACAAAATATTATTATTATTCGCAATTCAAAATTAACTTTGTTAATTTCGATTTAAAATTATTTTGTCGCATTTTTTCTGTTTATTATCATTAATTGATGCATTTTATTAGCTTTATTATTTCATTAAAAAATATTCAGCAAAATATTATTATTGTTTGCAATTATAAATTAACTTTGTTAATTTTGATTTAAAATTATTTTGCCGCATTTTTACTGTTTATTATCATCATTTTATGCAATTTATTTGCTTGATTATTGCATACAATTTCATTAAAAAAATATTCTGCAAAATATTATTATTCTTTGCAATTCAACATTTACTTTATTAATTTCGATTTAAAATTATTTTGTCGTATTTTTACAGTTAGTTATCATCATTTTATGCATTTTATATGCTCGATTATTGCATACAACTTCATTAAAAAATATTCCGCAAAATATTATTATTCTTTGCAATTAAAATTTAATTTTGTTGATTTCCATTTAAATTTTTTTTGTCGCATTTTTACTGTTTATTATCATCATTTTATGCATTTTATTTGCTAGATTATTTCATTAAAAAATATTCTGCAAAAATTATTATTCTTTGAAATTATAAATTAACTTTGTTAATTTCAAATTTAAAATTATTTTGTCGCATTTTTACTTTTTATTGTCATTATTTTATGCATTTTATTTGCTTGATTATTGCATACAACTTCATTAAAAAATATTCTGCAAAATATTATTATTTTTTGCAATTTAAAATTAATTTTATTGATTTCGATTTGAAATAATTTTGACGCATTTTTACTTTTTATTATCATCATTTTATGCATTTTATTTGCTTCATTATTGCATACAATTTCATTAAAAAATATTCTGCAAAATATTATTGTTCTTTGCAATTCAAAATTAACTTTGTTAATTTCGATTTAAAATAATTTTGTCGCAATTTTACTTTTTATTATCATCATTTTATGCATTTTATATGCTTCATTATTGCATACAATTTCATTAAAAAATATTCTGCAAAATATTATTATTTTTTGCAATTTAAAATTAATTTTATTGATTTCGATTTGAAATAATTTTGTCGCATTTTTACTTTTTATTATCATCATTTTATGCATTTTATTTGCTTCATTATTGTATACAATTTCATTAAAAAATATTCTGCAAAATATTACTGTTCCTTGCAATTCAAAATTAACTTTGTTAATTTCGATTTAAAATTATTTTGTCGTGCTTTTGCTGTTTATTATCTTCATTTTCTGAATTTTATTTGCTTGATTATTTCAATAAAAAATATTCTGAAAAATTATTATTATTCTTTGCAATTATAAATTAACTTTGTTAATTTTGATTTAAAATTATTTTGTCGCATTTTTACTGTTTATTATCATCATTTTATGCATTTTATTTACTTGATTATTGCATACAATTTCATTAAAAAATATTCTGCAAAATATTATTATTCTTTGAAATTCAACATTAACTTTATTAATTTCGATTTAAAATTATTTTGTCGTATTTTTACAGTTTATTATCATCATTTTATGCATTTTATATGCTCGATTATTGCATACAACTTCATTAAAAAATATTCCGCAAAATATTATTATTCTTTGCAATTAAAATTTAATTTTGTTGTTTTCCTTTTAAATTTTTTTTGTCGCATATATTACTGTTTATTAATTTCGATTTAAAATTATTTTTTCTATTTAAAATTATTTTTTCGCATTTTTACTGTTTATTATCATCATTTTATGCGTTTTATTTGCTTGATTATTGCATAAAATTTGATTAAAAAATATTCTGCAAAAATTGTTATTCCTTGCAATTATAAATTAACTTTGTCAATTGCGATTTAAAATTATTTTGTCGCATTTTTTTACTTTTTGTTATCATCATTTTATGCATTTCATTTGCTTGATTATTGCATGCAACTTCATTAAAAAATATTCTGTAAAATATTATTATTTTTTGCAATTTAAAATTAATTTTATTGATTTCGATTTAAAATAAATTTTTTGCATTTTTACTTTTTATTATCAAAATTTTATGCATTTTATTTGCTTCATTGTTGCATACAATTTCATTAAAAAATATTCTGCAAAATATTATTATTTTTTGCAATTTAAAATTAATTTTACTGATTTCGATTTAAAATAATTTTGTCGCATTTTTACTTTTTATTATCAAAATTTTATGCATTTTATTTGCTTCATTATTGCATACAATTTCATTAAAAAATATTCTTCAAAATATTATTGTTCTTTGCAATTCAAAATTAACATTGTTAATTTCGATTTAAAATTATTTTGTCACATTTTTACTTTTTATTATCATCATTTTATGCATTTTATTTGCTCGATTATTGCATACAATTTCATTAAAAAATATTTCGCTAAATATTATTAATATTTGCAATTAAAATTTAAATTAGTTGATTTCCATTTAAATTTTTTTTGTCGCATTTTTACTGTTTATTATCATCATTTTATGCATTTTATTTGCTTGATTATTTCATTAAAAAATATTCTGCAAAAATTATTAATCTTTGCAATTATAAATTAACTTTGTCAATTTCGATTTAAAATTATTTTGTCTCATTTTTACTGTTTATTATCATCATTTTATGCATTTTATTTGCTTAATTATTGCATACAATTTCATTAAAAAATATTCTGCAAAATATTATTATTCTTTGCAATTCAAAATGAACTTTATTAATTTTGATTTAAAATTATTTTGTCGCATTTTTACAGTTTATTATCATCATTTTATGCATTTTATATGCTCGATTATTGCATTCAATTTCATTAAAAAATATTCCGCAAAATATTATTATTCTTTGCAATTAAAATTTAATTTTCTTGATTTCCATTTAAACTTTTTTTGTCGCATTTTTACTGTTTGTTATTATTTTTTTGTGCATTTTATTTGCTAGATTATTTCATTAAAAAATAGTCTGCCAAATGTAATTATTCTTTGCAATTCAAAATTAACTTTATTAATTTCGATTTAAAATTATTTTTTCTATTTTAAAATGATGATAATAAACTGTAAAAACTATTTTGCAGTATATTATTATTTTTTGCAATTAAAAATTAATTTTTTAAATTTCGATTTAAAATTATTTTGTCGCATTTTTACTGTTTATTATCATCAATTTATGAATTTTATTTGCTTGATTATTTCAATAAAAAATATTCTGAAAAATTATTATTATTCTTTGCAATTATAAATTATTATTATTATTCTTATTCTGAAAAAAATTATTATTATTCTTTGCAATCATTATTTTGTAGTATATTATTATTTTTTGCAATTAAAAGTTTATTATCATCATTTTATGCATTTTATATGCTCGATTATTGCATTCAATTTCATTAAAAAATATTCCGCAAAATATTATTATTCTTTGCAATTAAAATTTAATTTTCTTGATTTCCATTTAAATTTTTTTTGTCGCATTTTTACTGTTTGTTATCATCATTTTCTGCATTTTATTTGCTTGATTATTGTATACAGTTTCATTAAAAAATATTCTGCAAAATATTATTATTGTTTACAATTCAAAATTAACTTTGTTAATTTCGATTTCAAATTGTTTTGTCGCATTTTTACTGTTTATTATCATCAATTTATGCATTTTATTTGCTTGATTATTTCATTAAAAAATATTCTGCAAAAATTATTACTCTTTGCAATTATAAATTAACTTTGTTAATTTCGATTTAAAATTGTTTTTTCGTATTTTTACGGTTTATTATCATCATTTTCTGCATTTTATTTGCTTGATTATTGCGTACAATTTCATTAAAAAATATTCTGCAAAATATTATTATTTTTGGCAATTTAAAATTAATTTTATTGATTTCCATTTAAAATATTTTTGTCGCTTTTTTACTTTTTATTATCATCATTTTATGCATTTTATTTGCTTCATTATTGCATACAATTTCATTAAAAAATATTCTTCAAAATATTATTGTTCTTTGCAATTCAAAATTAACATTGTTAATTTCGATTTAAAATTATTTTGTCACATTTTTACTTTTTATTATCATCATTTTATGCATTTTATTTGCTCGATTATTGCATACAATTTCATTAAAAAATATTTCGCTAAATATTATTAATATTTGCAATTAAAATTTAAATTAGTTGATTTCCATTTAAATTTTTTTTGTCGCATTTTTACTGTTTATTATCATCATTTTATGCATTTTATTTGCTTGATTATTTCATTAAAAAATATTCTGCAAAAATTATTAATCTTTGCAATTATAAATTAACTTTGTCAATTTCGATTTAAAATTATTTTGTCTCATTTTTACTGTTTATTATCATCATTTTATGCATTTTATTTGCTTAATTATTGCATACAATTTCATTAAAAAATATTCTGCAAAATATTATTATTCTTTGCAATTCAAAATGAACTTTATTAATTTTGATTTAAAATTATTTTGTCGCATTTTTACAGTTTATTATCATCATTTTATGCATTTTATATGCTCGATTATTGCATTCAATTTCATTAAAAAATATTCCGCAAAATATTATTATTCTTTGCAATTAAAATTTAATTTTCTTGATTTCCATTTAAACTTTTTTTGTCGCATTTTTACTGTTTGTTATTATTTTTTTGTGCATTTTATTTGCTAGATTATTTCATTAAAAAATAGTCTGCCAAATGTAATTATTCTTTGCAATTCAAAATTAACTTTATTAATTTCGATTTAAAATTATTTTTTCTATTTTAAAATGATGATAATAAACTGTAAAAACTATTTTGCAGTATATTATTATTTTTTGCAATTAAAAATTAATTTTTTAAATTTCGATTTAAAATTATTTTGTCGCATTTTTACTGTTTATTATCATCAATTTATGAATTTTATTTGCTTGATTATTTCAATAAAAAATATTCTGAAAAATTATTATTATTCTTTGCAATTATAAATTATTATTATTATTCTTATTCTGAAAAAAATTATTATTATTCTTTGCAATCATTATTTTGTAGTATATTATTATTTTTTGCAATTAAAAGTTTATTATCATCATTTTATGCATTTTATATGCTCGATTATTGCATTCAATTTCATTAAAAAATATTCCGCAAAATATTATTATTCTTTGCAATTAAAATTTAATTTTCTTGATTTCCATTTAAATTTTTTTTGTCGCATTTTTACTGTTTGTTATCATCATTTTCTGCATTTTATTTGCTTGATTATTGTATACAGTTTCATTAAAAAATATTCTGCAAAATATTATTATTGTTTACAATTCAAAATTAACTTTGTTAATTTCGATTTCAAATTGTTTTGTCGCATTTTTACTGTTTATTATCATCAATTTATGCATTTTATTTGCTTGATTATTTCATTAAAAAATATTCTGCAAAAATTATTACTCTTTGCAATTATAAATTAACTTTGTTAATTTCGATTTAAAATTGTTTTTTCGTATTTTTACGGTTTATTATCATCATTTTCTGCATTTTATTTGCTTGATTATTGCGTACAATTTCATTAAAAAATATTCTGCAAAATATTATTATTTTTGGCAATTTAAAATTAATTTTATTGATTTCCATTTAAAATATTTTTGTCGCTTTTTTACTTTTTATTATCATCATTTTATGCATTTTATTTGCTTCATTATTGCATACAATTTCATTAAAAAATATTCTTCAAAATATTATTGTTCTTTGCAATTCAAAATTAACATTGTTAATTTCGATTTAAAATTATTTTGTAGCATTTTTACTTTTTATTATCATCATTTTATGCATTTTATTTGCTCGATTATTGCATACAATTTCATTAAAAAATATTCCGCTAAATATTATTAATATTTGCAATTAAAATTTAAATTAGTTGATTTCCATTTAAATTTTTTTTGTCGCATTTTTACTGTTTATTATCTTCATTTTATGCATTTTATTTGCTTTATTATTGCATACAATTTCATTAAAAAATATTCTGCAAAATATTATTATTCTTTGCAATTCAAAATGAACTTTATTAATTTTGATTTAAAATTATTTTGTCGCATTTTTACAGTTTATTATCATCATTTTATGCATTTTATATGCTCGATTATTGCATTCAATTTCATTAAAAAATATTCCGCAAAATATTATTATTCTTTGCAATTAAAATTTAATTTTCTTGATTTCCATTTAAATTTTTTTTGTCGCATTTTTACTGTTTGTTATCATCATTTTCTGCATTTTATTTGCTTGATTATTGTACACAGTTTCATTAAAAAATATTCTGCAAAATATTATTATTGTTTACAATTCAAAATTAACTTTGTTCATTTCGATTTCAAATTGTTTTGTCGCATTTTTACTGTTTATTATCATCAATTTATGCATTTTATTTGCTTGATTATTTCATTAAAAAATATTCTGCAAAAATTATTACTCTTTGCAATTATAAATTAACTTTGTTAATTTCGATTTAAAATTATTTTTTCGTATTTTTACGGTTTATTATCATCATTTTCTGCATTTTATTTGCTTGATTATTGCGTACAATTTCATTAAAAAATATTCTGCAAAATATTATTATTTTTGGCAATTTAAAATTAATTTTATTGATTTCCATTTAAAATATTTTTGTCGCTTTTTTACTTTTTATTATCATCATTTTATGCATTTTATTTGCTTCATTATTGCATACAATTTCATTAAAAAATATTCTTCAAAATATTATTGTTCTTTGCAATTCAAAATTAACATTGTTAATTTCGATTTAAAATTATTTTGTAGCATTTTTACTTTTTATTATCATCATTTTATGCATTTTATTTGCTCGATTATTGCATACAATTTCATTAAAAAATATTCCGCTAAATATTATTAATATTTGCAATTAAAATTTAAATTAGTTGATTTCCATTTAAATTTTTTTTGTCGCATTTTTACTGTTTATTATCATCATTTTATGCATTTTATTTGCTTGATTATTTCATTAAAAAATATTCTGCAAAAATTATTAATCTTTGCAATTATAAATTAACTTTGTTAATTTCGATTTAAAATTATTTTGTTGCATTTTTACTGTTTATTATCATCATTTTATGCATTTTATTTGCTTAATTATTGCATACAATTTCATTAAAAAATATTCTGCAAAATATTATTATTCTTTGCAATTCAAAATGAACTTTATTAATTTTGATTTAAAATTATTTTGTCGCATTTTTATAGTTTATTATCATCATTTTATGCATTTTATATGCTCGATTATTGCATTCAATTTCATTAAAAAATATTCCGCAAAATATTATTATTCTTTGCAATTAAAATTTAATTTTCTTGATTTCCATTTAAATTTTTTCTGTCGCATTTTTACTGTTTGTTATCATCATTTTCTGCATTTTATTTGCTTGATTATTGTATACAGTTTCATTAAAAATATTCTGCAAAATATTATTATTGTTTACAATTCAAAATTAACTTTGTTAATTTCGATTTCAAATTGTTTTGTCGCATTTTTACTGTTTATTATCATCAATTTATGCATTTTATTTGCTTGATTATTTCATTAAAAAATATTCTGCAAAAATTATTACTCTTTGCAATTATAAATTAACTTTGTTAATTTCGATTTAAAATTGTTTTTTCGTATTTTTACGGTTTATTATCATCATTTTCTGCATTTTATTTGCTTGATTATTGCGTACAATTTCATTAAAAAATATTCTGCAAAAATTATTACTCTTTGCAATTATAAATTAACTTTGTTAATTTCGATTTAAAATTATTTTTTCATATTTTTACGGTTTATTATCATCATTTTCTGCATTTTCTTTGCTTCATTATTGCATACAATTTCATTAAAAAATATTCCGTAAAATATAATTATTCTTTGCAATTCAAAATTAACTTTATTAACTTCGATTTAAAATTATTTTGTCGTATTTTTACAGTTTATTTGTAATATCCCAAATTTTCAAAAAATAAAATTTGTGATATTTGTATATATTAATTTTCCTAATTTAATTTTACCCAACTTTGACTTTAGTTGACCATTTGCGGGTCTCTTATTTATTTATTTATTTAGTTATTTATTTATTTTATTTCCTTTAGACGAGTTGGCGCTCGAGGCGCACAGAATAATTTCAACCGACTTGGCACCAGTGAGCCCGGACGAACGGCTAGAATAATGTGCGTAATGCGGATGATGATTTTGAGCTACGCAGATGACACTAGCACGACTACTACAGTTGTGGGACCCGAGTCGACCAGATACGCTCACCTGGCGAGCGCATCGTAATGCGTGTTCTACTTTCAAGATTTTTCCAAACGATTCTGAGCACACGGCGACGTCGCCCTCGATTTTCTAAGTCAGTACGAATATTTTGGTATTTTTCTGAAATCGAAACCCGGACAGTTAGAACACTGCTCGGAGTAAATTGTACTGCACGTCGTGCTTCGCGCCCCACCCCACGCCTGCTGCACCACCCCACGCCTGCCCCCTCTCTTCCTCCCATGTACCTCTTTCTTCCCCCATGTCCCCTTGTCCCCTCTTTTGTCTGGGGAAGAAATAAAAGAAGAAGAAGAAGAAGAGAAGAAGAAGAGAAGAAGAAAAGAGGGAAAGAAAGGGAGAAGCTACGGCTGCCACACCTCCGGCGACCACCACCGCCACGTCCGACCACCATCTCCACCTCCCCACTTCACCTCTACAAGTATAGCTCTCATCTCCCTCGTTTTTATAAATTTTTATCGAAAATTTTCGTGTGTATATGCGGATATGAACAGTAGCTCGTTATAACTGACAGGGTCTCGGTTTTTGGTTGATTTCTCCTTCTTAAACTTCTAATTAGGTCTTGGTTCCTTCTTATGATTTATAGTACACTCGATGCTCTTTCTTTTGCCTCTGGAATCACTCAAATCCATTGAGAATTCGATTTATTATGAATTTTTGAAATCTGGTCTGTAATCTGGAAAATCTGTTTCGAGACAGATTCGTATAGCCACTGTATTTTCCCATTTTCTCACCTTTGGAGTACGAATTTGATTTTGGTCCCTTCATAGCTTTTGAACTTCGTTCTGCCACGGAATTTTTGACACTAGAATCACTCAAAAATATCAAGAACTCGATTTATGGTGATTTTCCAAAACTGGGCTGTTCCATGTTCATTCGTTTTTGTACAGACCTCTGTTTTGTACGAATTTTTACGGGTACCAAATGACCCTTAAATATTCTGATTTTTGGAGGGATTACTCTCCTTGGTGACTAGTATAAGTGTGATTTTTCGTGGACATAGGTTCTTTGAAAGTAATGGATCAAATCCAACATGTTTTGGAATGCCTGCCTGTTTTTCCTCCCCGTAAACTGTCAATTTTGGAAACAAGCCCATTTCTTCCACAGATCATATTTTCAAGCGGTTCTTGTTTGAGAAGTTAGAAAATTGTCTTATCTTTCAAACCCAACTGGTCTCGTTTGATTTGATGAAGTTTTGAGTGAGTTATAGCCATCCAAAGTTCAGTAAAATTCTTCCGGCCACATTTTCCAGACAGCTCACCGTCCTTAGACAAATCTCCATTTTTCTCATTGTTGGAGTGCGTTTTAGGCTTAAACTTCTTCTTCAACGTTGTAGAGCACTTCGAGAGCTTCGTTTTAGACACAAGAATCGCTGGGAACGGACGAGATTTGAACCCGATACCGCAGCCCAAAGATTCTGTTCGCAATAGAGTTCTTCATTGCCACTCGAGGTATCACCGGACTTTACCGTCGAGCTTTTCGTCTGGACCTAAGGTAGATAATCGCTATCCTACTTTCTCCTAAGTATATTTAGTAGCCTTAGACTTGATATTGGGGATTGCGATGAGCCCGAACGAAATGAAATCAAAATGTAAAATATATGATGTTGATGTTTGTCTCGATGTACCCTTTTGACCCGAAACTTTATGTTCGTGCTTAGTAAACTCTAGATCCATCGCGGTTCATGTTGTTAATTATTCCAAGCATGTTTAATACTTTAATAACTGTTTATATGAGTTTCTCCATAAATTTATTGTGCTTAAGCTTGTTCTTGATCGTTGTGTTAAAATTTGAGGTTTGAAGTGTAATTTTGTGAAATTCGGCGTACGTACTTGTGTATCGTTCACGAAACCTATTTTTATCAACTAAATGTCACTACTGGAAATTTGGGAGTTTAACGAAATGACCAGAATGCCCTTCGGGTGTAAAATGACCATTTTGCCCTTAGGGGTGTAAATTACATAATGTGTAGTTTTGTACTTAGTCAGAAAATCAAGGAATTGCGTTTTGTGACAAGTTAGGACTTTATTAACCAAAATAAAGTATTTTTACGTATTTACCCTTGTCGGTGGCAAAATTACATTTTCGCCCTTGTAGTATGTTAGTTTACAAAAAGGCCCCAGAGTTGTAAAATTACACTAAGGACCCTAGAGTTGTGAAATTATGTTGGACACCCTTGTACTTACTTAAAATGACGTTGGTGACCCCTAATATCTTTAAATTACGTTTTGACCCCAATAGTTTAGTAAATTGTGTTTTGGCCCCTGTAGTTGGGTTTATTACGTTTAGACCCTTGGTTCTCGATTACTTGAATTTCGTGAACTTGTGAATTGAGATATTCGGTTGTGACCCTTGAGATATTGTTATCGCTTTGCTTCTGCTGTTAAGTGCACTTCTCATAAACGTGTTGAATGTTAGAATGGACAATTAGGTTCCCGGGTTGGGTGATTGTACGCGGATATCACATAGACGATGAGGTAAATGGAAAAGTGAATTGGAATTGATTGATGGGGAGTTACCCCGAGATTGTTGTTGAATGGCAGTTCCGCCAAGTGATTTGTTTCGGAGGATTGTTTGGCAGTCTGCCTTGATTCGAAACCCTAGGATGTGACACTCTGTGATTTGCTTCATTTGAATTCTGAGGCGTTATAAGGGTGGAAGTATTATAGACCGAGTTACGGCTATATACCTACAGGAGTTGGTTGTTGCCACTCGTAGCCCAGTACCTACAGGAGTTGGTTGTTGCCACTCGTAGCTGGGAAATTCATCCTTGCGAGGCGGCTGACGGCTGGATTAAGTACATAACTTATGCCTTCCGTCGGGGCTCCCGAGTCACGGGCAAGCAAGGGGGGAGTAAATCACAGTTTGGTCATATTCCTTGGTGGTTAACCGGGAGGAAAGTTCTCTAGGCTGAGAACTTAGATGAACATGTAAGTTAATGGCTAGTAATGAAAACAGCTATGTGTTTAATTTCTGCCTTACGATTTATTTCCTGCTTATTCCTTTACTATGTTGATGCTTGATATTGAATCAATTTATTTGTTCCATAATGTTATGTCCTTGTTATATCAAACCGTGTATTACTTATAAAGTAAGGGGTTAGTAGGGTTGGAATTATCTATTGAGTGTCGACTCATGGTGCTACGGCCCACCCCCCTCCAGGTATCGAGGAAGAGGGCGGCGAATTGGTCTATCAGCAAGAGGGTCAGAATGATGATCAGATGCAGGAGGAGAACCGGAATCAGGATCTGAATTTGAATCTTTAGAAGCCTAGAGTTCCTTATTTTAATGTTGGATCTGTAATATAATTTCTCAAACCGTACTAAGTATTTTGCAATGGGTTGCATTTCACGTTTTCCAACGTGTACTCTGATGGAAACTCTTTTTATTAAATTATTAATTCTTTTTAATAAATTTGACGTACCCAAAAATCCGGGTCGTTACATTATTATCATCATTTTATGCATTTTATATGCTCGATTATTGCATACAATTTCATTAAAAAATATTCCGCAGAATATTATTATTCTTTGCAATTAAAATTTAATTTTGTTGATTTTCATTTAAATTTTTTTTGTCGCATTTTTACTGTTTATTATCATTATTTTATGCATTTTATTTGCTTGCTTACTCATTAAAAAATATTCTGCAAAAATTGTTATTCTTTGCAATCATAAATTAACTTTGTTAATTTCCATTTAAAATTATTTTGTCGCATTTTTACTCTTTATTATCATCATTTTATGCATTTTTTTTGCTTGATTATTGCATGCAATTTCATTATAAAATATTCTGCCAAATATTATTATTTTATGCAATTCAAAATTAACTTTATTAATTTCGATTTAAAATTATTTTTTCACATTTTACTGTTTATTATCATCATTTTATGCGTTTTATTTGCTTGATTATCGCATAAAATTTCATTAAAAATTATTCTACCAAAAATTATTATTCTTTGCAATTCAAAATTATCTTTGTTAATTTCGATTTAAAATTATTTTGTCGTACTTTTACAGTTTATTATGATCATTTTCTGCATTTTATTTGCTTGATTATTGCATACAATTTCTTTAAAAAATATTCTGCAGTATGATATTATTTTTTGCAATTCAAAATTAACTTTATTAATTTCTATCTAAAATTATTTTTTCGCATTTTACTGTTTATTGTCATCATTTTATGCGTTTCATTTGCTTGATTATCGCATAAAATTTCGTAAAAAATTATTCAACAAAATATTATTATTCTTTGCAATTCAAAATTGACTTTGTTAATTTCGATTTAAAATTATTTTGTCGTACTTTTACAGTTTATTATCTTCATTTTCTGCATTTTATTTGCTTGATTATTGCATACCATTTCTTTAAAAAATATTCTGCAGTATATTATTATTCTTTGCAATTCAAAATTAATTTATTTAATTTCGATGTAAAATTATTTTGTCGCATTTTTACTTTTTATTATCATCATTTTATGCATTTTATTTGCTCGATTATTGCATACAATTTCATTAAAAAATATTCCGCTAATATTATTAATATTTGCAATTAAAATTTAATTCTATTGATTTCCATTTAAATTTTTTTTGTCGCATTTTTACTGTTTATTATCATAATTTTATGCATTTTATTTGCTTGATTATTCATTAAAAAATATTCTGCAAAATTTATTATTCGTTGCAATTATAAATTAACTTTGTTAATTTCCATTTAAAATTATTTTGTCGCATTTTTACTCTTTATTATCATCATTTTATGCATTTTATTTGTTTGATTATTGCATACAATTTCATTAAAAAAATATTTTGCAAAATATTATTATTCTTTACAATTCAAAATTAACTTTGTTAATTTCAATTTAAAATTGTTTCGTCGCAATTTTACTGTTTATTATCATCAATTTATGCATTTTATTCGCTTGATTATTTCATTAAAAAATATTATGCAAAAGTTATTATTCTTTGCAATTATAAATTAACTGTGTTAATTTTGATTTAAAATTATTTTGTCGTATTTTTACTGTTTATTATCATCATTTTCCGCATTTTATTTGCTTGATTATTGCATACAATTTCATTAAAAAATATTTTGCAAAATATTATTATTTTTTGCGATATAAAATTAATTTTATTCATTTCAATTTAAAATTATTTTGTCGCATTTTTACTTTTTATTATCATCATTTTATGCATTTTATTTGCTCGATTGTTGCATACAATTTCATTAAAAAATATTCCGCTAAATATTATTAATATTTGCAATTAAAATTTAATTTTATTGATTTCCAATTCAGTTTTTTTTGTCGCATTTTTACTGTTTATTATCATCATTTTATGCATTTTATTTGCTTTATTATTCATTAAAAAATATTCTGCAAAAATTATTATTCTTTGCAATTATAAATTATCTTTGTTAATTTCCATTTAAAATTATTTTGTCGCATTTTTACTCTTTATTATCATCATTTTATGCATTTTATTTGCTTGATTATTGCATACAATTTCATTAAAAGATATTCTGCAAAATATTATTATTTTTTGCAATTTCAAATTAATTTTTTTGATTTCGGTTAAAAATAATTTTGTTGCATTTTTACTTTTTATTATTATCATTTTATGCATTTTATTTGCTTCATTATTGCATACAATTTCATTAAAAAATATTCTGCAAAATATTATTGTTCTTTGCAATTCAAAATTAACTTTGTTAATTTCGATTTAAAATTATTTTTTCGCATTTTTACTTTTTATTATCATCATTTTATGCATTTTATTTGCTCGATTATTGCATACAATTTCATTAAAAAATATTCCGCAAAATATTATTATTCTTTGCAATTAAAATTTAATTTTGTTGATTTCGATTTAATTTTTTTTGTCGCATTTTTACTGTTTATTATCATCATTTTGTGCATTTTATTTGCTGGATTATTTCATTTAAAATATTTTTGTCGCATTTTTACTTTTTATTATCATCATTTTATGCATTTTATTTGCTTCATTATTGCATACAATTTCATTAAAAAATATTCTGCAAAATATTATTGTTCTTTGCAATTCGAAATTAACTTTGTTAACTTCGATTCAAAATTATATTGTTCACTGCTGCCGTTGAGCACTACCTGGGGAGGAGGCCTGGAGGTATTGAGCCGGGGGTGAGGTATACTGTCTTGGTGAGTTACTGGGACCACGAGCCAGGGTCAGAGGAGGAGGCTAGGCAGATGGCGAGGGCCTACTTGTTGTACCTCTTTGGCGCCTCCCTGTTTCCGAACAGGCAGGGCGTGGTGCACTTGGGTTGGTTGCCTGCACTGGAGAGTTTGGAGACTGCTGGGAGGTTTGACTGGGGCGGCGCCGGTCTGTGTACTGTGTACTGCTTTCTAGGTTGTGTGTGCCGTGGTGTAGGCACGAGCCTTGGTGGCTACTGGAGGGTGCTGGAGGTAAAACTTTTGCTTGTATTCCTTTTTTAATGATCATGATAATGCTTTTATCCATGTTTCTTGACTTGACGGCTTTCTGAACATGCAGGTGTGGGCTTATGAGGTGCTGGGTGTATTTGCCCCGGCCAATTCGCATAGCAATGAGGATGTGCTCCCACGTGCCGAGAAGTGGGGATCAGAGTACACAGGAGCCGGTGATCACAAGGGAGATTTGAGGACTTTTCGGCTTTTTCTTGATTCTACCACGGGGGATAGGGTAAGCCTTTTCTATGATTTCAAATATCCATGCTTTCTTGTCTTCCTTTATCCTTGAAACTGACCAACCTTTCTCTCTTATAGGTGAGGTGGAACGTTTGGCATAGGATGCGCAAGGATTACCTGGTTAGGAGCAGGGAGCTGACACGGAGTCGAGTGCTGCTGGAGTGCCCTTACGGCTGGCGATGGTACTTGGGTGACAGGGTTTCTCGTCAGTCCCTCGGGATTGACCATTTCAGAGTGCCTTCGCCGTTGCCTCCACTCGTTCAGAGGACTGAGGAGTACACCCGAGCTGAGATAGAGAGATACACGGTGCCGACGGAGGTGACCTTCAGTCCTTCGATAGATTATGAGGGTTACTTGAGCACGCACTTGGCATATGATCTGGACATGGAGAACCGTTTGAGGGCCGGTCCTGCTTTACCTGAGTTGAGGAGAGAGATTGAGGTGGTGACTGTTGACGGAGCCCTTGGAGTGGTGACGGTGCCTCACATTACTCCTACAGTTACTCTTGCCACGACAGAGGTGACTCTTGATTACCATGCTTGCTTTAATTCCCTTTGCATATCCATATCCATGTATTGCTAATGTATCTTGGTATTTCAGATTCCTGTTGAGTGGGCGGCGGCGTCGTACCAGCTGGCGCAGGACTTGTAGGCCATGGTTCGTCAGTTTGTGATGGGCATGGCTCCAGAGGTGCGCCCGCGGGCTGAGCCAGGAGTTGTACTTGGTCGTGGTCAGAGAGCCGCTAGAGGGAGGGCACCGGCCCGTGGTGTTGGAGAGGCTAGCAGAGGTAGAGAGACCAGCCGAGGCACTCGCAGGAGGAGGGAGAGTGTTAGCAGTGAGAGAGGAGCTAGCCGGGGGGCCACCCCTAGTGCCGGGGCTGCTGAGGTATACATTGGACTTGCCTTTCCTTTCTGTTTGATCATGCATGCCTTTTATTGTATTCTGACAAACTTTGTTGCTTGTGTAGGGAGCGTCAGGCTCCGGGAGTGCTAGGCGTTCCACGCCTCGAGTTACTTCGGTGACTCCACCTTCAGGCCGAGTCCTTCGTTCTTCTGAGAGACGGAGAGAGAGTGTACAGCAGAGGGAGGAGCCTGCGGAGAGCAGTAGTACTGATGACGATCATGCTACGCCAGAGGAGTATAGACCTCAGGGGTCTGTGCCTCCGAAGCGTCCTCGTACCTGAGACAGTAGTTAGTGGTAGCATTCTACTAGGTGGGGCCTGCGTGCCTTGTTTTGATTTGGGCACTTGTTTAGCCCTCTGTATAGATGGCCTGCGAGCCGTGGTAGTTGATGATGCATTGGGCCTCTTTGCCCCTGGATATGGTTATACTTATCATTGGGATATTTTGATCTTGGTTTTATAAAAATTTGCCTTTTAGTCATGCTGTCATTCATATTGGCAATGAATTTGGAAAATCAAAGTTTGCACGTGAGTACTTAACTTTAAAGCAAC
Source organism: Vaccinium darrowii (assembly GCA_020921065.1). Taxonomy (NCBI): domain Eukaryota; kingdom Viridiplantae; phylum Streptophyta; class Magnoliopsida; order Ericales; family Ericaceae; genus Vaccinium; species Vaccinium darrowii. The sequence continues at coordinate 96,097 of JAFMTH010000082.1, read as the reverse complement.
TGAACTCGAGACCGACAAACTGTATATGGAAAGCTTGCTTTGCATTTATGGTGGTGACTCATAGGACTCAATGAAATGGAACTAAGCTTTCGAACTCATATGTGCAATGTATGGATTAACGACACGAGAATGACGCTTGTTGCGCACACATGCCGGCATTGCCTTTGACAAACGAATGGGATGACTCATGGATACGACATGTTACATATGAATTGACCACGCTCGTGGGGTGGCATTATCATGAAGTATAGCTCGCTGATACTTCCATTCCTTGGTATTCAAGTCTTCGAGACTTTTGATCATTGATTTTTGGTTGGGGTTGCCAACCGACCCTTCCAATAGGTCGTAGGCGCGCGCCATGGCTTGCATGCATAAGCTTTGTGCCAAAGAGAAGCATGGAATGAGCCCCGGATGCTCAAAACTGAGTTTTGCTGGAATCTGGCCAACTGTGCCGTGCGGCACTAAAACTGTGCCGTGCGGAACTATTAGTGTGCCGTACGTACACGCCTGATAGTGCCAAAACATCTGCCACTTGCAGCCGATTTCTGGTCTTCCCTTTTGGCGTTTCATCACTTCAACGCACGTCCTAGGGATTTGAAGAGCCATTGTGAGGTACCCTTTGAGGAGACTTACCATTTTTAGCATGATTCCTTGCGGTCTTCGAGTTGGCACGTTTTCCGAGGTGGCCTTTCTTTGGAACTTGAACTTTGTATTGTTTCTCATGCATGGTGGCTATAAAAAGCTGTTCATTCCCTCCCTTATTTGCATTCCAAATTCATAAACTCTTTCCTTGTTAACCCCCCTTCTACCATGGTGGTGAGTTTCTCGGCCTTGATGCGCCCCTGGCTCGATGATCTCGATGGCTTGGACTGGCTGCATTTTCGGGGTCATAGGCTGACTTCCCTCCGTTATATTCGAGACGTGTCCACACGTCCAGAGTTGTTGCGAGCTGCAACACAATTCTAGGACCCTGAGGTGCATGTCTTCCGCTTTGGTCTCCACGAGTTATGTCCCACTGTGGAAGAATTCTTCGCATACCTTGGAGGTTTTGATTTGGCGGAGCCCATCGTTCCTCTCTACGGAGTTGGTTTTGCCCCAGTGTTGTCTTCCAAGCTAGAGATAAGCAACAATGCAGCTAAGTCCTTGATTCGTGGAGGTTTTCTGAACATCCCACGCCTGATTGAAGGATTCCGCTCCCACAACTTTGCTCTGTGCTTGTGTTTACTGGCCGCATTCTTGTTCGTGCAATCTGATGGTCAAGCAAGCTCTTCCCTGGTTGGTGTGGCTATGCAAATTGAGGAGCGTAAGGATGTAGCTCCCATGGTTCTGGCTGAAACTTTGATGGGTCTGGATGGGGTTCATGCCGGTAGGACCGACGTTTTCGAAGGTAGTCCGCTGCTCCTACAGGTAGGCTTCTCACTCAGCTCTCCTTTTTCTGGCTTTTTCACTAGTTCTCATTTTACCTCAGCGCTTAGTTCAAAGTTGTCTAAGGCTCCTTACTTGTTTTCTCTCTTTCACACAGCTGTGGTTATGCGACAAGGCTAATCTGCTGGAGCCTGTGCCAAGAAACCGGGTTCATGAGACTCAAGGGTTCGTTATCAGGAATTTCAGGGAGGTTTTTGATGATGTGGGAGGTTGGACTCGGGTTCTTTCCCAGCTCACAGAAGAGGTGATCTCTTGGCGTTTGACTTGGATTGACCTTCCTGACATGGCTATTAGCAACATGGGGCGTCAGCGAGTGATTCTGGCAGGTTTGACCCGATGGACCTTCTATGTTCCAAATCGCATCCTCCGTCAACTTGGAGCTCGTCAAGTACCGCCGCCTGCGGGTCCTGAGGATTTCGTCATACCGAATTTCAATGTCGCTACCTTCAGGGCTTACCAGAGCAATTGGAGGGAGCGCACGACCATTCCAAAAGACCTGTATCCCAGTGTTCTTCTTCCGGCACGCTATAGGAGATGGTTGACAAGAGATATTGAAGCAAGAGACAATGGAAACTAAGACAGACTTTAGACTTGACCTTAATGTGCCTGAAATAAGTTGTGCACCCAGTGCTATGGATGTTTTTATTTCTTTTGTTCGAAAGTTTCATGCTCGGCCATGTAATCGAAGAAGCTTTGTTTGAATAAAACTTTGAGTTTTGAGAATTTTCCGCTCTTGATTCTTACTGGTTCTGCCTGCGAAATGTGTATGAGGACTTGGAATCAACTCGAAAGATTGTGACCGAACCTCGGGATGAGACTGCCTACGTATCCCTTGTAGAAAGGAATCAGGTCATGACGTAGTTCAGGACTACAATTGTTTGGTTAGGGTTCGCTCGGGTATTTACACTTTCCTTTTGCGCTCTGAATTTTTCCTAGTACCGCCTTTTCAGGTTTTCGGTCTAGCGAGCTCTTGATTGTTTTTAGCCTTATCTTTTGCCTAAGCCGCCCTTTCGGGTTTTCGACCTAGCAAGCTTTTGCTCTAATTTTTGCCTGGAACTGCCCGCCCTTGCGGTTTTCAGTCCAGCGAGCTTCTCTCAGGGATAATATCTCTTGAGTTGATCCAAGTTGACCAAAGTAGAAAACTCGTTGCCGTCAAGATCGATGAGTTGTGTTGCACCTCCGGACAAGATCTTCTTGATAATGTAGGGCCCGGCCCATTTTGGTCGAAATTTCCCGCGCGGATCAAACACTGGAGCCCGAATCTCCTTCAAAACCATGTCGCCTTCCTGTAAATCTCTAGACTTTACCTTCTTGTTAAAAGCACGGGCTATTCGGCGTTGATATCCCTGAACATGATATAAAGCTTTAAGCCGTCTTTCATCGAACAACATGAGTTCTTCAAACCTTGCGTTTTGCCATTCTGCTTCATCAATTCTTGACTCTGCCATGATCCTCAAAGATGGGATTTCGAGTTCGATGGGAAGAACAGCCTCCATGCCGTAAACCAAAGAATAGGGTGTTGCCCCTGTCGGAGTTCGAATGGACGTCCGGTATCCCCACAATGCTAAAGGCAGTTGTTCATGCCAATCTCGCGCAGACTCGATGGTCCTCTCTAGTATAGACTTGATGGTTTTGTTGGCTGCTTCCACAGCTCCATTGGTTTGCGGCCGATAAATAGTTGACTTATGAACCTGAATCCCGAATTCTTCAAGAGTCTCTGCCGCTCTCCCCTTGAAATGAACCCCGTTATCTGACACGAAAGCCTGAGGGACCCCGTATCTGTAGATGACGTTCTGCTTGATGAAATGAGCAACCTGGACCGCAGTGAGGGTCGTGTAGGAAGCGGCTTCAACCCACTTGGTGAAGTAATCAATTGCAACTAAGATGAACTTGTTCCCATTTGACGCTGCCGGCGTGATCTTGCCGATAACATCTATGCCCCAGACGGAAAAGGGCCAAGGCGAGGTCATGGAATGCAATTCTGATGGTGGGACATGCATGAGATTAGCGTGAATCTGACACTTGTGACATCGTCTCACATATTCGACACATTGAGTTTCCATGGTTGACCAATAATAACCTTGTCTTAAGACTTTCTTGGCAAGCATCATGCCATTCATATGAGGGCCGCAAACTCCTTTATGGATTTCTTCCATAATCCGGCTGGCTTCTTCTCCGTGTACACACAGTTTGTGCGTCCCACAATAAGATCTCCGATATAGCTGTCCTCCGCAAATGATGTACTGAGATGCCAACCTCCGAAGAGCTATTTGGTCTTTCTTGTCTGCTCCTGCTGGATACTCGCCTCTTTCGATGAAGTTCCAAATGTCGTGAAACCACGGCAAGCCATCGTTCGGCTCGTCAATGGCCATGACGTATTCATAAACAGGCTTGTCTCGTTGTTCAATTATAACTGGCCGGAGTCTGACCCCGTTTGGTATTTCAACCATGGAGGCTAGCGTTGCAAGGGCATCGGCGAACCGATTCTTCAACCTTGGCACATGCGTGAAGGTGACCATCTGAAATCGCGGGATCAAATCATCTAGGTCTTGATGATAGGGTTTCAACTTATCTTCCTTGACCTTCCATTCACCGTTTGCTTGTGACACCACCAAGTTTGAGTCTCCAACGACTTCTAGTCTTTTGACTCCAATTTCTAAGGCAGCTTCCATCCCTACAATGCAGGCTTCGTATTCTGACTGGTTGTTGGTGACCTCGAAGTTTAACTTGAAAGCCAGAGGGATATGTGATCCTTCTGGGGAAATTAACAGTACTCCGATTCCAAATCCTTTCTGATTGGCTGCTCCATCAAAATACAACGTCCAGACATCGTTGGTGGTCGTCATCACATTCTCATCTGGGAATTCAAATTCCACATCTTCTGGACCTTCTACCGGGTAATTGGCAAGAAATTCGGCGACAGCCCTTCCTTTTACTGACTTTCTGGTAACATACTTGATGTCGAATTCTGCTAGCAAAAGCAACCACCGTGCTAACTTGCCTGTAAGCGCGGGTTTCTCAAACAGATATTTGAGAGGGTCCATTCGAGAAATCAGCACTACAGAGTAAGCCAACATATAGTGTCTCAACTTCTTGGAAGCCCAGACCAAAGCCCAACAAGTCTTCTCCAGGGAGGTGTATCGTTCTTCGCATCCAACCATCTTCTTGCTAATGTAATACACGGCTTTCTCAGATCCGTCTTCTCCTTCTTGTGCTAACATGCATCCCATAGCTGATGAGGTCACCGACAGATATAGAATTAAAGGTTGCCCCGGTACTGGTGGCATTAGTACTGGAGGATTCTGCAAGTATCTCTTGACTGCTTCAAAGGCTTTCTGACACCTGTCGTCCCACTTGAATGTCACGTCTTTCTTGAGAAGGTGAAACATCGGCTCGCAAGTTGTGGTTAACTTGGCGATGAATCTGCTGATGAACTGAATTTTGCCGAGGAAACTTCGTACTTCTTTTTCCAGTCTGCGGTGGTTCCATTTCAAGGATGGCCTTGATTTTGGATGGATCCACTTCAATTCCTCGGGTTGTGATCATGAAACCCAACATCTTTCCTGCTGTAACCCCGAATGTGCATTTCTCGGGATTGAGACGCAATCTGTACTTGCGAATTCTTTCAAAGAACTTCCTCAGGGCGTGCAGGTGCCCTTCTCTTTCCTTGGATTTGACGATCATGTCGTCTACATATACCTCGACCTCTTTGTGAATCATATCATGCAATAGAGTTGTAGCAGCCCTCTGGTAAGTAGATCCGGCATTCTTTAACCCAAATGGCATAACCTTGTAACAGTAGGTGCCCCACTCCGTGGTGAAAGTTGTCTTCTCTCGGTCCTCAGGGGCCATGAGAATCTGATTGTAGCCTGAAAAACCATCCATGAACGATAGCAATGCGTGCCCCGCAGTGTTGTCCACGAGTACATCTATATGCGGCAGCGGGAAGTCATCCTTAGGGCTGGCTTTGTTTAAATCTCTGAAGTCCACACAGACTCTGATCTTCCCGTTCTTTTTGGGAACAGGTACAATGTTGGCGACCCATTGAGGGTACTCCGTGACCATCAAGAACCCTGCGTCTAACTGCTTCTGAACTTCCTTCTTGATTTATAATACCCAGTCTGGTCTCATCTTCCTCAACTTCTGCTTGACAGGTTTTGCGTCTGGATACAGCGGGATTCGATGCTCCACAATTTCTGGATCAATTCCGGGCATGTCCGCGTGAGACCATGCAAAAACATCTTGAAATTCTTTCAGAAGATCCGAATGAGCTTTAAATTCCTCTGGAGATAGCCCAGAACCAATTTGAACCATTCGCGGATTACTCTCTCCTCTCAGATTTATTGAAATTACTTCTTCCTTTAGAGGCTGAGCATGCCTTTCATTTTCTCGTTCGATTAGGGATCGGAGTTCTTTTGAATTTCTTCCTCAAACTCAATCCCATCATCGTCTGGGTTAACACAATTTATTTCAGACACAGCAAGATAAGCAAAGTCAACTTCATTCATTGCAAAAGAGGTGGCCCCAGGGGCGTGATACATGAGAGTGGACTCAAATTCAAAAGAAAAGTGATGACGCGGAGGACTGACAAACACATGCATTGACTCGGAAGTGGACCCGAACTTAGTGCTAAACTCAGACTCAATGCTAGATTCTGACTTAGATTCAAATTCAGTGCCAATGTAAACAATTTTAGGTAGAAAAGTGCAATTTTTATAAATTCCGTTGGCATCCACAATGAGTGAGGTCACATCTCCAAGGGCTTCTTGGCTTAGCATCATCAGCTCCATGTCTCCAACAGGTTCCAAACCAATTGTTATGGCAGCAGACCCGTCCTCGACCGTACCCGTCAGACTTTCATCCTCAAACAACGATATCAGATTCCCTGAGTCAAAAACTTCAATCCAGTCAGATTTGCATCATCAGCTCCATGTCTCCAACAGGTTCCAAACCAATTGTTATGGCAGCAGACCCGTCCTCGACCGTACCCGTCAGACTTTCATCCTCAAACAACGATATCAGATTCCCTGAGTCAAAAACTTCAATCCAGTCAGATTTGCATTGCCCGACCAACTCTTCTAGCTTTGCCGATTCATCATCACTGTCCCATGAGTTGTTGGCGAAGATTTCGAACCCTGGCAGCTTGGTTTTCTTCTCCACCTCCCAAAACGGTTCCGGCTCTCCTTGGTAAATAGCCTCCTTTCCTTTGATAAAACGAATGGGACCTTTCTTTGGTTGAACCCGAGTTCGGGCTTTCCATCCGCTTCCTTTCTTATCTCCACTGGGTTGATACCCAAGGCCGAAGTGGTTACTGTTTACAGGGAACTCCGAGAATTCAGCCATTCCTTGATTGTTGCGGCCTAATCCCAGACCGGGCATGTAAGCCATTTTTCTCATCATTTCAATAGCCGTTGAGCTGATCGAGAAGTCTTCATCCATTTTGATAGTGAGGACTGCCCCAGCGGTGTCAAAAGAGAAACCTCCAAGGGCGACGTCTTCTTCTCCATGCGTAATCTCGAGCAGAGGGGCGTTGTCGGAAACATGAGGACGAATCCCAGATTCCCCATAAATAGTTAGAGTTCCCGCGGCTAAACCAAGCTGAACTTTCTGGTGCAGCGAAGATGGTACTGCCATGATGTCTGGGTGGTGAAGCCATGGTCTACCCAGCAGTAGGTTGAAAGACGAAGGAATGTCAAGTACGTGGAACTCGACCTTAGACTTGAAATCTTCGACTGACATTTCCAGTTGGACAACTCCAACTACATCCCTGCGTGTATTATCATAAGCACGCACTCCGAGGCTCAATGGTTGGAAATCCTTAGTTGTGAACCCCAGACAGTATGCTGTGCGCAGCGGACAGACATTTAAAGCAGATCCATTATCTAGGAGGATAACAGGGACCCATTTCCCTGTACACTTCATGGTGATGTGTAATGGCTTGTTGTGGCCGGCTCCTTCTGGCGGCAGATCTTTCTCGGTGAATGTTACGACATGTCTTGCCTTGTTTGGCGCAAACAAGGCCACTAGAGCTTCGGGGGGAGTGTCGGGTGGCACCTCCATGTTTGACAGAGTTTTGATCAATTTCTGACGGTGTTCCCTGGATGAGGAAAGCAGCCCCCAGATGGATATAGATGCTGGAGTTCTTTCAAGTTGCTTCCGGACGGGGTTTTCCACTGGCACGGGATTCCTTTGCGGTGGTTGAATGATAACTTCTGGTGTCTGAGTGACGCCTTCTGGGTTACTTGGAATTGAATCATGTTGGACGGGATCATCCCAAACAAATGCCCCAGCTTGAGCGTGGTTAGAGGTGTGGCCTCCTTGCAGGTTGGCAGGTTGATAGATTCGTCCGCTTCGTGTTACTCGGTTGACCGACGGTGGCTCTTCATCCCAAAAGTCTGAAAATTCATTGACCTTTCGCTTCCCAGCCTTGATGGATTCCAGCTTCCGCTGAGTATCAAAATACTCGGTCCATAAACCCGCGAGACTGCTCTCGACTTTCTGCTTCTCGATTTTAACATCTCCCATCTTCTTTCCCAGATTTTCCACTGCTCGATCATGCCAAAATGAATCATCCAGCATGGTTTTGTTGACAGTCCACATTTCACCGTTGTCAAACTGGATATCGATCACGTCTTCTTCATTCCAAAATGAATCCGTGGGATCCTCCGTCAGAGCGGAAACATTCGACTGAGGATGAAACGGCACGGATGGCCGAGACAAAGATTCGTTGATAATGTAAGCTTGAGGAAACCACTCACGATCCCCAAAGATGGTTTCTATGGCAGAATGTCCTTCAATCCCAAGAAGTGGAGGTGGCAGCGAATTATCTGGAAGATTGCTGCTAGGGACCCAATGATAAACCTCTCCGAGTGTCCGGTTCCATATGTCTCCGGGCTCTTCAAACAGAGTAGGGAGTGAAACTGCATCAAGTGGATCAGCACAAATTGCCTCCCACCTTTCCCGCCAATCTTCCTGTTCATTTGGCTCCACGTATGCGAGAGTATGTACCATGCCGGCGATGCATACAACTTTGTCAATCCTACAGATGCTGGAATCTATTGGTATGGAGACAACTGGTTTGTTATGAGAGTCGGGGATGATGAACCGGCTTGGGTCCCACTCCTGGCGGAACTCTTCCCAGTCTCGATCATTCATAGCCCATTCTTCACTTTCTGTGATATCCGCCCATCTTGGTTTTGACCCTGATTTGATGCTTGTGAGGGAGCAAACTTTCGAATCTTCCGATACGGGAACAACTGGCTTAGGCTCGGTGGTCGGTATGATGTAAAGGTTCGGGTTTAATTTAGTGGAGCTTGGGTTATTTGGAGTGGAGCTGAAGGAAATTTGGTTGATTCGGGTGTTGGGTTGGTGTTCCGGCATGGGGTTAGAAACGGTGTTTGGCTTTTTGTGGGGGAGTGGAATTGTTCCATCTTCAATGAGATCTTGGATCTTGTGTTTAAGACGGATACAATTGTTGGTGTGATGGCCGGACATTTGGTGGTAGGAACAGAAGGCGTTCAGGTTATGGTTTGGAGGAAGCACTTTGGGTGGCTCGCGAGGCTCCAGTGGTTTGATGACGTCTTTTTCAAGGAGCCTTTGGTAAACTGTTGTCAAGGGAAAAGGGAATTGGTAGAAATTTCTGGCTTGCCGGGTTGGCTGGGCTGCTATCTGGTTAATAGGCTCGGTTTTGGTTGGTTTGGGGTTTGAGGAGCTGGCATGGGCATGATTGTACTGGTTGGTTCCAAACAAGGTATTGCTGTTGCCAGAGTAAACTCGCCTGAGTTTGACAGATTCTCCTTTCTCAAATATACCAGTTCTGAGTGCATCTTCTACTGTGAGGCCGGCCTCGTAGAAAGTTTTGAAGTCAGCGGTGGTTTGGAAAACCACCAAGTGCTTTGCAAAGTCGGGTGCCAAGTTCTTCGTGATAATTCTCATCTGTTCTTTCTCCGAGGGTCGATCCATCATCTGAGATGCCTTCCCTCTCCACCTTCTGATAAAGTCTGCGAAGGACTCATTGGCTCCCATCCTGGTTGCATCCAATTCTCGGATAGTCATCTCAAGCTGAACATTGTAATTGTACTGGGCCATGAAAGCTGCCCCAATATCCTCCCAACTTCCTTTCTTTGAAATGTCAAGATTTAAGAACCATCGCAGTGCTGGCCCTGTCAATGTTTGCTGAAACATTTGACCCATAGCATTATTTTCAATGTTGTACATGGACAGAGTGCCCACGTATGCTTGTAGATGAGCTCTCGGGTCTCCGCCCCCATCAAATTTCTCCCAGGTTATGGGCTTGAATCCCTCTGGGAGTTTGGCGCCGGGAAATAGACACAACTTGTCCATGTCAACACCCGTGGCGGCTATCTTCTCTTGTTTCTGAACAGATTCCTCGAGTTTGGCGACTTTTGCCATCACTGCCTCCAAATTCGGATGCTCTTGCGGAGGTGGTTGCCTCTCTGGTGGCTTGTTCTGAAAAGTTAAACCTTGTATTAGGAGTAATATCTCAGCCATTTGATTATCACTGCGTTCCCGCTGTTCTTCCAAGGCTAGCCTGAGAGCCTCGATTTCACTTTTGCCCGCCATATCTGTAGGGTCTGCTAAATCTGACTGGACTGCTTTTGACTCAGTTCGAATTAATCGTTGTTCGGGAGTTCTGGTCCAACTAGGTACAGTACTCTTCTTGCCCTTACCAATGATTGAAACTGATAGCGGAAAAATGAACTTAGTGACTGGTAGCAAAGAAATGCTATGTGCAAGAATTTATGTACAAATGAAAGAATGATGCATGATGTGCAATGCAACCACAGCTTTGGAAAGGATTGCCCCATTTTCAGTGCTTTGTTCAATATATCTGAATTTTTGATTTTCTTGCAAAATGAAGGCCGAACCTTTAGGGGTTGCCTACGTATCCCCACTTCGGAGGAATCAGGCCATGACGTAGTTCGGGACTACGATCGGCTCTTTTCTTTAACATAGGAAAAGCACTAACTCCATAAAGCAAAGTACAGACTGACTCAATAAAGCAAAGTACAAACTTGATAAGCAAAATACAAACTCGATAAACAAAATACAGACTTGATAACACAGACTTGGCATCCTCACAAAGGGCCTTGTTGGCTTGATCTGCTGACCACTGGCTGGCTGCTGATTCTTAGTCCGACTTAGTTGTTGGACTTGCTCGGGGAGCATTCCGGACTTGGTTCTCCTTGAGTTGCTTGGGAGACAGATTATCATTCAGAAGGAGACCATTTTCAATGCAGCTTTCGCAATCACACTCATCCCAGTATTTGTGTCCCGTCACTGGGTCTTGGAAGTAGTAGACTGGTGTGCCGTCTGGTTGGAAGTTCTTGACTGGCGGCATGATGTCCACTTCTTTATTATCACTTTCTTGCTCCACCCTGACGGTGATTTTGTCGGGGATATCCTTGGCTCCGTTGTCCGCAGGGAGGTGGAGTTCCCAACCTTGATCATTCGCACATTCAGAGTTGTCCCATTGAAGAGTTAAACCCGGCTGATTAGACGTGGCTAGTTGGTGCAGCAACCCTTCAAGCTTGTCTTTATCTGGCACCTCATTCTCCATCTCTTCATTATCTATCTCTTCAAGTATCCACACCGGTGCCCCATGATGGATGGTAAAAGTGGACTTGAGCTTCTTGCTTCCGGATTGATTGCTCATTTTTTGGTTACAAACTCTGATAAAAGAAATACAACATTCTAATTACCGAGAGGAAGAGAGCCAATCGCAGAATTTTCTTTGAAAAGAGTTTATTTTATTGGACAGAGCATTTGATTATCGGGATAATCCTTCTTATTACTGTGGAAGTGAGGATGTGACAACCTAGGGTAAAAGCTACCATGTATGCACATGCAAGACAGGTAAACGACAAGTGGTTAAACAGTTGATCAAGACAATATCACATAATCTTAACCTGTCGGCTCCTGTCCTAGGTTGGAAGGTTCTAGGTTAACTATATGCAAAGGCCGGTTTTGGTTTAGGGGGTTCCCCGGACTAGAGCCAATATTTGCCTCCCAGTGCCAAGTGTACTGCATGGCAAAGGTCGAGCGGCAGGCTGACTCATCATGGTCCAGGGTTGCTGAGCATCCGGGGATGTCCTAACACCAGTGAACTGGGTAGGGTAACCAAGACGCAGCAGCGGGGTTTATCCAACGTCGATGCAAGTGATGCAAAAGTTCAGCAATAAAATTGTTTTCAAAAAAATCTCACAAATATTTTTCAAGCTTGGCTCGCTTTTTAAATTAATCAAAATTTTGAAATTCTACTCATGCAAACAACCGAGAAAGCTCCAGTCCAGACTGATCGGGCTTTCACCCTGACATCAATCCTTTCTAGTACAGTGTGAAGCACGTACTTGGTGTCCAGCTTTCGAATGGTCATTTTACAAGTGTAAAATTTCAAAATAAAGATTAACTTAAAATATCGTATCCCCAGCAGAGTCGCCATTTTGTGGACGGTCGGCCTCCACGCGGTGGTGTTTTCGGAATGGTTTTCGAAACGGTTCGAAAAACAAACGATTTTAGAGTCGCCACCCGGGTTTTGGGAAAGTAGTTTGGGATCCGAGAAACCAATTTGAAAATGATGATTTGAGAGAATGACTTATAAAACCAATTGAAAACCAGAGATTCGTTTTGGATCCGGGAGCCAGGTTACGAACAGGGAAGGGTTTTAATGCACCCTATTCGCCCGATTAAAAGTCGGTCTTTACTAAATATTTGTGAGATTTTATTAGAAAACAATTTTATTGTTGAACATTAACAGATAAACATTTAAGTTAAACAAAGCAGATGATAATAACGAGAAAAACAAATGACTGGTATGTAATTAACAGAAATCAAACGAAAATCCAAACTTCAAACTGTTCCTGCAAGAGGGAGGTTCAAATTTCACATTTTACCAGAAAAGTATGCCGTGCGGCACACTGGATGTACCGTGCGGCACAAATGATGAGCCGTGCGGCACTGTTCTTCAAATTAACGATCAAATTTTCAAATAGTTGCCTTACGGCACTCAAAGTGTACCGTGCGGCACAGTAGGAGTGCCGTGCGGCACACCTGGCTGCAAAACAGTTTGAAACTTTGGTTTTTTCGAAATGATTGATCAGAGGCGCATACAAGGTATGAAATGCATTCGAAATGAACTACTTTAAAGGGAGAAAGCAGTGTATTGAGTATGGGATGTCCCTCCTTGTTGAATCGCTCCGTACGAGGCGATGTTTTCACCGTACGACGCGACCAGGAGGTGTGAAATGAAACTGGACTTGCTGTAATTTGGGCATACTAAGCATGGAAATGATACAAGGAATCATTCCACCCTTAGTACCCCTCCCCCTCAGGGTACCAAATTCGAGGAATTTGGCGAAACGGGTTTATACCTTCGGTTTCGAACTCTCGGATTGAGCGTCAGATTGAACTTCCGAATGCTGCTGGAACCTTCTCTGGACCTCACTTTCACTCTAGTATAGTGGTAAGAGGGATTGAAGGCTTCAACTTTGGTCAATTTGGAATGGTTAACTCACGGCTTTGGAGCCAAAAACAGGGGATGAGTCTCTGCCTCAGGTTTGGCTTTGGCAGAGAGAATGATATTGGATTGATTATGGTGGAGGTGGTAGCTAAGAGGTTTTGGCAATGAAGATGGTATCCAAGAATGGAGTTTCGTGATCTTCCTTACACAGAAATCGTATGGGGTCCGGGGGTCCTTTTCCCATTGGGTTCGAATGGTTTATATAGAGGATGGGCAAGCCATAGCACGCCGAAGCACGCCGTTCTTGGTTCTTGCCCAGGGGGACAATGGTGTAGGGAATAGCTCCTTCCTTTCGGCCACGACCATCCGGGCGGGGGGACCAACCTCGTCAACATTCTCTGCTGCTGGGAATTCGCAAAAACTGGGAACCCGTAAACAGTACCGTACGGTACACAAACTGTGCCGTGCGGCACAACTTGTGTACCGTGCGGCACAACTGGCCGTCAAAATTCAACAATCTGCTGTACGTGACACTGGCTGTCCCGTGTGTTGAGAGATGAGTACCGTGCGGTACTGTTGACTGAGTTGACTTGGAGAATTTCAATCCGAGAGTTCTTCCGGGTATTTCCGTTCATCATTGGGGATTAAAATGTACGTGAACGCTCATTTTGGGGTGTCTACAGTTTCATTTGCTTGATTATCGCATAAAATTTCGTAAAAAATTAATCTACAAAATATTATTATTCTTTGCAATTCAAAATTGACTTTGTTAATTTCGATTTAAAATTATTTTGTTGTACTTTTACAGTTTATTATCTTCATTTTCTGCATTTTATTTGCTTGATTATTGCATACCATTTCTTTAAAAAATATTCTGCAGTATATTATTATTCTTTGCAATTCAAAATTAATTTATTTAATTTCGATGTAAAATTATTTTGTCGCATTTTTACTTTTTATTATCATCATTTTATGCATTTTATTTGCTCGATTATTGCATACAATTTCATTAAAAAATATTCCGCTAATATTATTAATATTTGCAATTAAAATTTAATTCTATTGATTTCCATTTAAATTTTTTTTGTCGCATTTTTACTGCTTATTATCATAATTTTATGCATTTTATTTGCTTGATTATTCATTAAAAAATATTCTGCAAAATTTATTATTCGTTGCAATTATAAATTAACTTTGTTAATTTCCATTTAAAATTATTTTGTCGCATTTTTACTCTTTATTATCATCATTTTATGCATTTTATTTGTTTGATTATTGCATACAATTTCATTAAAAAATATTTTGCAAAACATTATTATTCTTTACAATTCAAAATTAACTTTGTTAATTTCAATTTAAAATTGTTTCGTCGCAATTTTACTGTTTATTATCATCAATTTATGCATTTTATTAGCTTGATTATTTCATTAAAAAATATTATGCAAAAGTTATTATTCTTTGCAATTATAAATTAACTGTGTTAGTTTCGATTTAAAATTATTTTGTCGTATTTTTACTGTTTATTATCATCATTTTCCGCATTTTATTTGCTTGATTATTGCATACAATTTCATTAAAAAATATTCTGCAAAATATTATTATTTTTTGCAATATAAAATTAATTTTATTCATTTCGATTTAAAATTATTTTGTTGCATTTTTACTTTTTATTATCATCATTTTATGCATTTTATTTGCTCGATTGTTGCATACAATTTCATTAAAAAATATTCCGCTAAATATTATTAATATTTGCAATTAAAATTTAATTTTATTGATTTCCAATTCAGTTTTTTTTGTCGCATTTTTACATGTTTATTATCATCATTTTATGCATTTTATTTGCTTGATTATTCATTAAAAAATATTCTGCAAAAATTATTATTCTTTGCAATTACAAATTATCTTTGTTAATTTCCATTTAAAATTATTTTGTCGCATTTTTACTCTTTATTATCATCATTTTATGCATTTTATTTGCTTGATTATTGCATACAATTTCATTAAAAAATATTCTGCAAAATATTATTATTTTTTGCAATTTCAAATTAATTTTTTTGATTTCGGTTAAAAATAATTTTGTTGCATTTTTACTTTTTATTATTATCATTTTATGCATTTTATTTTCTTCATTATTGCATACAATTTCATTAAAAAAATAATCTGCGAAATATTATTGTTCTTTGCAATTCAAAATTAACTTTGTTAATTTTGATTTAAAATTATTTTGTCGCATTTTTACTCTTTATTATCATCATTTTATGCATTTTATTTGCATCATTATTGCATACAATTTCATTAAAAAATATTCTGCAAAATATTATTGTTCTTTGCAATTCAAAATTAACTTTGTTAATTTCGATTTAAAATTATTTTTTCGCATTTTTACTTTTTATTATCATCATTTTTTGCATTTTATTTGCTCGATTATTGCATACAATTTCATTAAAAAATATTCCGCAAAATATTATTATTCTTTGCAATTAAAATTTAATTTTGATGATTTCGATTTAAATTTTTTTTTGTCCCATTTTTACTGTTTATTATCATCATTTTGTGCATTTTATTTGCTGGATTATTTCATTTAAAATATTTTTGTCGCATTTTTACTTTTTATTGTCATCATTTTATGCATTTTATTTGCTTCATTATTGCATACAATTTCATTAAAAAATATTCTGCAAAATATTATTGTTCTTTGCAATTCGAAATTATCTTTGTTAATTTCGATTTAAAATTATATTGTCGCATTTTTACTTTTTATTATCATCATTTTATGCATTTTATTTGCTTCATTATTGCATACAACTTCATTAAAAAATATTCTGCAAAATATTATTGTTCTTTGCAATTCAAAATTAACTTTGTTAATTTCGATTTAAAATTATTTTGTCGCATTTTTACTTTTTATTATCATCATTTTATGCATTTTATATGCTTCATTATTGCATACAATTTCATTAAAAAATGTTCTGCAATATATCATTGTTCTTTGTAATTCCAAATTGACTTTGTTAATTTCGATTTAAAATTATTTTGTCACATTTTTACTTTTTATTATCATCATTTTATGCATTTTATTTGCTTGATTATTGCATACAATTTCATTAAAAAATATTCTGCAAAATATTATTATTTTTTGCAATTTAAAATTAATTTTATTGATTTCGATTTAAAATAATTTTGTCGCATTTTTACTTTTTATTATCATCATTTTATGCATTTTATTTGCTTTATTATTGCATACAATTTCATTAAAAAATATTCTGCAAAATATTATTATTCTTTGCAATTCAAAATTAACTCTATTAATTTCGATTTAAAACTATTTTGTCGCAGTTTTACAGTTTATTATCATCTTTTTATGCATTTTATATGCTCGATTATTGCATACAATTTCATTAAAAAATATTCTGCAAAATATTATTGTTCTTTGCAATTCGAAATTAACTTTGTTAATTTCGATTTAAAATTATTTTTTCGCATTTTTACTTTTTATTATCATCATTTTATGCATTTTATTTGCTTCATTATTGCATACAATTTCATTAAAAAATATTCTGCAAAATATTATTGTTCTTTGCAATTCAAAATTAACTTTGTTAATTTTGATTTAAAATTATTTTTTCGCATTTTTACTTTTTATTATCATCATTTTATGCATTTTATATGCTTCATTATTGCATACAATTTCATTAAAAAATATTTTGCAATATATCATTGTTCTTTGTAATTCCAAATTGACTTTGTTAATTTCGATTTAAAATTATTTTGTCGCATTTTTACTTTTTATTATCATCATTTTATGCATTTTATTTGCTTGATTATTGCATACAATTTCATTAAAAAATATTCTGCAAAATATTATTATTTTTTGCAATTTAAAATTAATTTTATAGATTTCGATTTAAAATAATTTTGTCGCATTTTTACTTTTTATTATCATCATTTTATGCATTTTATTTGCTTTATTATTGCATACAATTTCATTAAAAAATATTCTGCAAAATATTATTATTATTCGCAATTCAAAATTAACTTTGTTAATTTCGATTTAAAATTATTTTGTTGCATTTTTACTGTTTATTATCAGCAATTTATGCATTTTATTTGCTTGATTATTTCATTAAAAAATATTCAACAAAATATTATTATTTTTTGCAATTATAAATTAACTTTATTAATTTTGATTTAAAATTATTTTGTCGCATTTTTACTGTTTATTATCATCATTTTATGCATTTTAATTGCTTAATTATTGCATACAATTTCATTAAAAAATATTCTGCAAAATATTATTATTCTTTGCAATTCAAAATTAACTCTATTAATTTCGATTTAAAACTATTTTGTCGCAGTTTTACAGTTTATTATCATCTTTTTATGCATTTTATATGCTCGATTATTGCATACAATTTCATTAAAAAATATTCTGCAAAATATTATTGTTCTTTGCAATTCAAAATTAACTTTGTTAATTTCGATTTAAAATTATTTTTTCGCATTTTTACTTTTTATTATCATCATTTTATGCATTTTATTTGCTTCATTATTGCATACAATTTCATTAAAAAATATTCTGCAAAATATTATTGTTCTTGGCAATTCAAAATTAACTTTGTTAATTTTGATTTAAAATTATTTTGTCGCATTTTTACTTTTTATTATCATCATTTTATGCATTTTATTTGCTTCATTATTGCATACAATTTCATTAAAAAATATTCTGCAAAATATTATTGTTCTTTGCAATTCAAAATTAACTTTGTTAATTTCGATTTAAAATTATTTTTTCGCATTTTTACTTTTTATTATCATCATTTTATGCATTTTATTTGCTCGATTATTGCATACAATTTCATTAAAAAATATTCCGCAAAATATTATTATTCTTTGCAATTAAAATTTAATTTTGTTGATTTCGATATAAATTTTTTTTGCCGCATTTTTACTGTTTATTATCATCATTTTGTGCATTTTATTTGCTGGATTATTTCATTTAAAATATTTTTGTCGCATTTTTACTTTTTATTATCATCATTTTATGCATTTTATTTGCTTCATTATTGCATACAATTTCATTAAAAAATATTCTGCAAAATATTATTGTTCTTTGCAATTCGAAATTATCTTTGTTAATTTCGATTTAAAATTATATTGTCGCATTTTTACTTTTTATTATCATCATTTTATGCATTTTATTTGCTTCATTATTGCATACAACTTCATTAAAAAATATTCTGCAAAATATTATTGTTCTTTGCAATTCAAAATTAACTTTGTTAATTTCGATTTAAAATTATTTTGTCGCATTTTTACTTTTTATTATCATCATTTTATGCATTTTATATGCTTCATTATTGCATACAATTTCATTAAAAAATGTTCTGCAATATATCATTGTTCTTTGTAATTCCAAATTGACTTTGTTAATTTCGATTTAAAATTATTTTGTCACATTTTTACTTTTTATTATCATCATTTTATGCATTTTATTTGCTTGATTATTGCATACAATTTCATTAAAAAATATTCTGCAAAATATTATTATTTTTTGCAATTTAAAATTAATTTTATTGATTTCGATTTAAAATAATTTTGTCGCATTTTTACTTTTTATTATCATCATTTTATGCATTTTATTTGCTTTATTATTGCATACAATTTCATTAAAAAATATTCTGCAAAATATTATTATTATTCGCAATTCAAAATTAACTTTGTTAATTTCGATTTAAAATTATTTTGTTGCATTTTTACGGTTTATTATCATCAGTTTATGCATTTTATTTGCTTGATTATTTCATTAAAAAATATTCAACAAAATATTATTATTGTTTGCAATTATAAATTAACTTTATTAATTTTGATTTAAAATTATTTTGTCGCATTTTTACTGTTTATTATCATCATTTTATGCATTTTAATTGCTTAATTATTGCATACAATTTCATTAAAAAATATTCTGCAAAATATTATTATTCTTTGCAATTCAAAATTAACTCTATTAATTTCGATTTAAAACTATTTTGTCGCAGTTTTACAGTTTATTATCATCTTTTTATGCATTTTATATGCTCGATTATTGCATACAATTTCATTAAAAAATATTCTGCAAAACATTATTATTCTTTGCAATTCAAAATTAACTCTATTAATTTCGATTTAAAACTATTTTGTCGCAGTTTTACAGTTTATTATCATCTTTTTATGCATTTTATATGCTCGATTATTGCATACAATTTCATTAAAAAATATTCTGCAAAATATTATTGTTCTTTGCAATTCAAAATTAACTTTGTTAATTTCGATTTAAAATTATTTTTTCGCATTTTTACTTTTTATTATCATCATTTTATGCATTTTATTTGCTTCATTATTGCATACAATTTCATTAAAAAATATTCTGCAAAATATTATTGTTCTTTGCAATTCAAAATTAACTTTGTTAATTTTGATTTAAAATTATTTTGTCGCATTTTTACTTTTTATTATCATCATTTTATGCATTTTATTTGCTTCATTATTGCATACAATTTCATTAAAAAATATTCTGCAAAATATTATTGTTCTTTGCAATTCAAAATTAACTTTGTTAATTTCGATTTAAAATTATTTTTTCGCATTTTTACTTTTTATTATCATCATTTTATGCATTTTATTTGCTCGATTATTGCATACAATTTCATTAAAAAATATTCCGCAAAATATTATTATTCTTTGCAATTAAAATTTAATTTTGTTGATTTCGATTTAAATTTTTTTTGCCGCATTTTTACTGTTTATTATCATCATTTTGTGCATTTTATTTGCTGGATTATTTCATTTAAAATATTTTTGTCGCATTTTTACTTTTTATTATCATCATTTTATGCATTTTATTTGCTTCATTATTGCATACAATTTCATTAAAAAATATTCTGCAAAATATTATTGTTCTTTGCAATTCGAAATTAACTTTGTTAATTTCGATTTAAAATTATATTGTCGCATTTTTACTTTTTATTATCATCATTTTATGCATTTTATTTGCTTCATTATTGCATACAATTTCATTAAAAAATATTCTGCAAAATATGATTGTTCTTTGCAATTCAAAATTAACTTTGTTAATTTCGATTTAAAATTATTTTGTTGCATTTTTACTTTTTATTATCATCATTTTATGCATTTTATATGCTTCATTATTGCATACAATTTCATTAAAAAAGATTCTGCAATATATCATTGTTCTTTGTAATTCCAAATTGACTTTGTTAATTTCGATTTAAAATAATTTTGTCGCATTTTTACTTTTTATTATCATCATTTTATGCATTTTATTTGCTTTATTATTGCATACAATTTCATTAAAAAATATTCTGCAAAATATTATTATTATTCGCAATTCAAAATTAACTTTGTTAATTTCGATTTAAAATTATTTTGTTGCATTTTTACGGTTTATTATCATCAATTTATGCATTTTATTTGCTTGATTATTTCATTAAAAAATATTCAACAAAATATTATTATTGTTTGCAATTATAAATTAACTTTATTAATTTTGATTTAAAATTATTTTGTCGCATTTTTACTGTTTATTATCATCATTTTATGCATTTTAATTGCTTAATTATTGCATACAATTTCATTAAAAAATATTCTGCAAAATATTATTATTCTTTGCAATTCAAAATTAACTCTATTAATTTCGATTTAAAACTATTTTGTCGCAGTTTTACAGTTTATTATCATCTTTTTATGCATTTTATATGCTCGATTATTACATACAATTTCATTAAAAAATATTCTGCAAAATATTATTGTTCTTTGCAATTCAAAATTAACTTTGTTAATTTCGATTTAAAATTATTTTTTCGCATTTTTACTTTTTATTATCATCATTTTATGCATTTTATTTGCTTCATTATTGCATACAATTTCATTAAAAAATATTCTGCAAAATATTATTGTTCTTTGCAATTCAAAATTAACTTTGTTAATTTTGATTTAAAATTATTTTTTCGCATTTTTACTTTTTATTATCATCATTTTATGCATTTTATATGCTTCATTATTGCATACAATTTCATTAAAAAATATTTTGCAATATATCATTGTTCTTTGTAATTCCAAATTGACTTTGTTAATTTCGATTTAAAATTATTTTGTCGCATTTTTACTTTTTATTATCATCATTTTATGCATTTTATTTGCTTGATTATTGCATACAATTTCATTAAAAAATATTCTGCAAAATATTATTATTTTTTGCAATTTAAAATTAATTTTATAGATTTCGATTTAAAATAATTTTGTCGCATTTTTACTTTTTATTATCATCATTTTATGCATTTTATTTGCTTTATTATTGCATACAATTTCATTAAAAAATATTCTGCAAAATATTATTATTATTCGCAATTCAAAATTAACTTTGTTAATTTCGATTTAAAATTATTTTGTTGCATTTTTACTGTTTATTATCAGCAATTTATGCATTTTATTTGCTTGATTATTTCATTAAAAAATATTCAACAAAATATTATTATTTTTTGCAATTATAAATTAACTTTATTAATTTTGATTTAAAATTATTTTGTCGCATTTTTACTGTTTATTATCATCATTTTATGCATTTTAATTGCTTAATTATTGCATACAATTTCATTAAAAAATATTCTGCAAAATATTATTATTCTTTGCAATTCAAAATTAACTCTATTAATTTCGATTTAAAACTATTTTGTCGCAGTTTTACAGTTTATTATCATCTTTTTATGCATTTTATATGCTCGATTATTGCATACAATTTCATTAAAAAATATTCTGCAAAATATTATTGTTCTTTGCAATTCAAAATTAACTTTGTTAATTTCGATTTAAAATTATTTTTTCGCATTTTTACTTTTTATTATCATCATTTTATGCATTTTATTTGCTTCATTATTGCATACAATTTCATTAAAAAATATTCTGCAAAATATTATTGTTCTTGGCAATTCAAAATTAACTTTGTTAATTTTGATTTAAAATTATTTTGTCGCATTTTTACTTTTTATTATCATCATTTTATGCATTTTATTTGCTTCATTATTGCATACAATTTCATTAAAAAATATTCTGCAAAATATTATTGTTCTTTGCAATTCAAAATTAACTTTGTTAATTTCGATTTAAAATTATTTTTTCGCATTTTTACTTTTTATTATCATCATTTTATGCATTTTATTTGCTCGATTATTGCATACAATTTCATTAAAAAATATTCCGCAAAATATTATTATTCTTTGCAATTAAAATTTAATTTTGTTGATTTCGATTTAAATTTTTTTTGCCGCATTTTTACTGTTTATTATCATCATTTTGTGCATTTTATTTGCTGGATTATTTCATTTAAAATATTTTTGTCGCATTTTTACTTTTTATTATCATCATTTTATGCATTTTATTTGCTACATTATTGCATACAATTTCATTAAAAAATATTCTGCAAAATATTATTGTTCTTTGCAATTCGAAATTAACTTTGTTAATTTCGATTTAAAATTATATTGTCGCATTTTTACTTTTTATTATCATCATTTTATGCATTTTATTTGCTTCATTATTGCATACAATTTCATTAAAAAATATTCTGCAAAATATGATTGTTCTTTGCAATTCAAAATTAACTTTGTTAATTTCGATTTAAAATTATTTTGTTGCATTTTTACTTTTTATTATCATCATTTTATGCATTTTATATGCTTCATTATTGCATACAATTTCATTAAAAAAGATTCTGCAATATATCATTGTTCTTTGTAATTCCAAATTGACTTTGTTAATTTCGATTTAAAATTATTTTGTCGCATTTTTACTTTTTATTATCATCATTTTATGCATTTTATTTGCTTGATTATTGCATGCAATTTCATTAAAAAATATTCTGCAAAATATTATTATTTTTTGCAATTTAAAATTAATTTTATTGATTTCAATTTAAAATAATTTTGTCGCATTTTTACTTTTTATTATCATCATTTTATGCATTTTATTTGCTTTATTATTGCATACAATTTCATTAAAAAATATTCTGCAAAATATTATTATTATTCGCAATTCAAAATTAACTTTGTTAATTTCGATTTAAAATTATTTTGTTGCATTTTACTGTTTATTATCATCAATTTATGTATTTTATTTGCTTCATTATTTCATTAAAAAATATTCAACAAAATATTATTATTGTTTGCAATTATAAATTAACTTTATTAATTTTGATTTAAAATTATTTTGTCGCATTTTTACTGTTTATTATCATCATTTTATGCATTTTAATTGCTTAATTATTGCATACAATTTCATTAAAAAATATTCTGCAAAATATTATTATTCTTTGCAATTCAAAATTAACTTTTTTAATTTCGATATAAAATTATTTTGTCGCAGTTTTACAGTTTATCATCATCTTTTTATGCATTTTATATGCTCGATTATTGCATACAATTTCATTAAAAAATATTCCGCAAAATATTATTATTCTTTGCAATTAAAATTTAATTTTGTTGATTTCGATTTAATTTTTTTTTGTCGCATTTTTACTGTTTATTATCATCATTTTGTGCATTTTATTTGCTGGATTATTTCATTTAAAATATTTTTGTCGCATTTTTACTTTTTATTATCATCATTTTATGCATTTTATTTGCTTGATTATTCCATACAATTTCATTAAAAAATATTCTGCAAAATATTATTTTTTTTGCAATTTAAAATTAATTTTACTGATTTCGATTTAATATAATTTTGTCGCATTTTTACTTTTTATTATCATCATTTTATGCATTTTATTTGCTTCATTATTGCATACAATTTCATTAAAAAATATTCTGCAAAATATTATTGTTCTTTGCAATTCAAAAATAACTTTGTTAATTTCGATTTTAAATTATTTTGTCGCATTTTTACTTTTTATTATCATCATTTTATGCATTTTATTTGCTCGATTATTGCATACAATTTCATTAAAAAATATTCCGCTAAATATTATTAATATTTGCAATTAAAATTTAATTTTATTGATTTCCATTTAAATTTTTTTTGTCGCATTTTTACTGTTTATTATCATCATTTTATGCATTTTATTTGCTTGATTATTCATTAAAATATATTCTGCAAAAATTATTATTCTTTGCAATTATAAATTAACTTTGTTAGTTTCCATTTAAAATTATTTTGTCGCATTTTTACTCTTTATTATCATCATTTTATGCATTTTATTTGCTTGATTATTTCATTAAAAAATATTCTGCAAAAGCTATTATTCTTTGCGATTATAAATTAAATGTGTTAATTTCTATTTAAAATTATTTTGTCGTATTTTTACTGTTTATTATCATCATTTTCCGCATTTTATTTGCTTGATTATTGCATACAATTTCATTAAAAAATATACTGCAAAATATTATTATTTTTTGCAAAATATTATTATTAGTGTTTATTATCATCATTTTATGCATTTTATTTGCTCGATTATTACATACAATTTCATTAGAAAATATTCCGCAAAATATTATTATTTTCTGCAATATAAAATTAATTTTATTGATTTCGATTTAAAATAATTTTGTCGCATTTTTACTTTTTATTATCATCATTTTATGAATTTTATTAGCTTCATTATTGCATACAATTTCACTAAAAAATATTCTGCAAAATATTATTGTTCTTTGCAATTCAAAATTAACTTTGTCAATTTCGATTTAAAATTATTTTGTCGCATTTTTACTTTTTATTATCATCATTTTATGCATTTTATTTGCTTCATTTTTGCATACAATTTCATTAAAAAATATTCTGCAAAATATTATTGTTCTTTGCAATTCAAAAATAACTTTGTTAATTTCGATTTTAAATTATTTTGTCGCATTTTTACTTTTTATTATCATCATTTTATGCATTTTATTTGCTCGATTATTGCATACAATTTCATTAAAAAATATTCCGCTAAATATTATTAATATTTGCAATTAAAATTTAATTTTATTGATTTCCATTTAAATTTTTTTTGTCGCATTTTTACTGTTTATTATCATCATTTTATGCATTTTATTTGCTTGATTATTCATTAAAATATATTCTGCAAAAATTATTATTCTTTGCAATTATAAATTAACTTTGTTAGTTTCCATTTAAAATTATTTTGTCGCATTTTTACTCTTTATTATCATCATTTTATGCATTTTATTTGCTTGATTATTTCATTAAAAAATATTCTGCAAAAGCTATTATTCTTTGCGATTATAAATTAAATGTGTTAATTTCTATTTAAAATTATTTTGTCGTATTTTTACTGTTTATTATCATCATTTTCCGCATTTTATTTGCTTGATTATTGCATTCAATTAAAAAATATACTGCAAAATATTATTATTTTTTGCAAAATATTATTATTAGTGTTTATTATCATCATTTTATGCATTTTATTTGCTCGATTATTACATACAATTTCATTAGAAAATATTCCGCAAAATATTATTATTTTCTGCAATATAAAATTAATTTTATTGATTTCGATTTAAAATAATTTTGTCGCATTTTTACTTTTTATTATCATCATTTTATGAATTTTATTAGCTTCATTATTGCATACAATTTCACTAAAAAATATTCTGCAAAATATTATTGTTCTTTGCAATTCAAAATTAACTTTGTCAATTTCGATTTAAAATTATTTTGTCGCATTTTTACTTTTTACTATCATCATTTTATGCATTTTATTTGCTTCATTATTGCATACAATTTCATTAAAAAATATTCTGCAAAATATTATTGTTCTTTGCAATTCAAAAATAACTTTGTTAATTTCGATTTTAAATTATTTTGTCGCATTTTTACTTTTTATTATCATCATTTTATGCATTTTATTTGCTCGATTATTGCATACAATTTCATTAAAAAATATTCCGCTAAATATTATTAATATTTGCAATTAAAATTTAATTTTATTGATTTCCATTTAAATTTTTTTTGTCGCATTTTTACTGTTTATTATCATCATTTTATGCATTTTATTTGCTTGATTTTTCATTAAAATATATTCTGCAAAAATTATTATTCTTTGCAATTATAAATTAACTTTGTTAGTTTCCATTTAAAATTATTTTGTCGCATTTTTACTCTTTATTATCATCATTTTATGCATTTTATTTGCTTGATTATTTCATTAAAAAATATTCTGCAAAAGCTATTATTCTTTGCGATTATAAATTAAATGTGTTAATTTCTATTTAAAATTATTTTGTCGTATTTTTACTGTTTATTATCATCATTTTCCGCATTTTATTTGCTTGATTATTGCATTCAATTTCATTAAAAAATATACTGCAAAATATTATTATTTTTTGCAAAATATTATTATTAGTGTTTATTATCATCATTTTATGCATTTTATTTGCTCGATTATTACATACAATTTCATTAGAAAATATTCCGCAAAATATTATTATTTTCTGCAATATAAAATTAATTTTATTGATTTCGATTTAAAATAATTTTGTCGCATTTTTACTTTTTATTATCATCATTTTATGAATTTTATTAGCTTCATTATTCCATACAATTTCACTAAAAAATATTCTGCAAAATATTATTGTTCTTTGCAATTCAAAATTAACTTTGTCAATTTCGATTTAAAATTATTTTGTCGCATTTTTACTTTTTATTATCATCATTTTATGCATTTTATTTGCTTGATTATCGCATACAATTTCATAAAAAAATATTCCACAAAATACTATTATTCTTTGCAATTCAAAATTAACTTTGTTAATTCCGAATTAAAATTATTTTTCTCTTTTTTACTGTTTATTATCATCATTTTATGCATTTTATTTGCTTGATTATTCATTAAAAAATATTCTGCAAAAATTATTATTCTTTGCAATTATAAATTAACTTTGTTAATTTCCATTTAAAATTATTTTGTCGCATTTTTACTCTTTATTATCATCATTTTATGCATTTTATTTGCTTGATTATTGCATACAAATTCATTAAAAAATATTCTACAAAATATTATTATTTCATTGCAATTCAAAATTAACTTTGTTCATTCCGATTTAAAATTTTTTTGTCGCAATTTTACTGTTCATTATCATCAATTTATGCATCTTATTAGCTTGATTATTGCATACAATTTCATTAAAAAATATTTTGCAAAATATTATTATTCTTTACAATTCAAAATTAACTTTGTTAATTTCGATTTAAAATAGTTTTGTCGCATTTTTACTGTTCATTATCATCAATTTATGCATTTTATTTGCTTGATTATTTCATTAAAAAATATTCTGCAAAAGTTATTATTCTTTGCAATTATAAATTAACTTTGTTAATTTCCATTTAAAATTATTTTGTCGCATTTTTACTTTTTATTAACATCATTTTATGCATTTTATTTGCTTGATTATTGCATAGAATTTCATTAAAAAATATTCTGCAAAATATTATTATTTTTTACAATTTAAAATTAATTTTATTGATTTCGATTTAAAATAATTTTGTCACATTTTTACTGTTTATTATCATCATTTTATGCGTTTTATTTGCTTGATTATCGCATAAAATTTCATTAAAAATTATTCTACAAAATATTATTATTCTTTGCAATTCAAAATAAACTTTGTTAATTTCGATTTAAAATTATTTTGTCGAATTTTTACTTTTTATTATCATCATTTTATGCGTTTCATTTGCTTGATTATCGCATAAAATTTCATTAAAAATTATTCTACAAAATATTATTATTCTTTGCAATTCAAAATAAACTTTGTTAATTTCGATTTAAAATTATTTTGTCGCATTTTTACTTTTTATTATCATCATTTAATGCATTTTATTTGCTCGATTATTGCATACAATTTCATTAAAAAATATTTCACTAAATATTATTAATATTTGCAATTAAAATTTAATTCTATTGATTTCCATTTAAATTTTTTTTGTCGCTTTTTTACTGTTTGTTATCATAATTTTATGCATTTTTTTTGCTTGATTATTCATTAAAAAATATTCTGCAAAAATTATTATTCTTTGCAATTATAAATTAACTTTGTTAATTTCCATTTAAAATTATTTTTTCGCATTTTTACTCTTTATTATCATCATTTTATGCATTTTATTTGCTTGATTATTGCATACAATTTCATTAAAAAATATTTTGCAAAATATTATTATTCTTTACAATTCAAAATTAACTTTGTTAATTTCGATTTAAAATTGTTTTGTCGCAATTTTACTGTTCATTATCATCAATTTATGCATTTTATTTGCTTGATTATTTCATTAAAAAATATTATGCAAAAGTTATTATTCTTTGCAGTTATAAATTAACCGTGTTAATTTTGATTTAAAATTATTTTGTCGCATTTTTACTGTTTATTATCATAATTTTCCTCATTTTATTTGCTTGATTATTGCATACAATTTCATTAAAAATTATTCTGCAAAATATTATTATTTTTTGCAATTTTATTCATTTCGATTTAAAATTATTTTGTCGCATTTTTACTTTTTATTATCATCATTTTTTGCATTTTATTTGCTTGATTATTGCTTACAATTTCATAAAAAAATATTCTACAAAATACTATTATTCTTTGCAATTCGAAATTAACTTTGTTAATTCCGATTTAAAATTATTTTTCTCATTTTTACTGTTTATTATCATCATTTTATGCATTTTTATTGCTCGATTATTGCATACAATTTCATTAAAAAATATTCCGCAAAATATTATTATTTTTTGCAATATAAAATTAATTTTATTGATTTCGATTTAAAATAATTTTGTCGCATTTTTACTTTTTATTATCATCATTTTATGAGTTTTATTAGCTTCATTATTGCATACAATTTCACTAAAAAATATTCTGCAAAATATTATTATTTTTTGCAATATAAAATTAATTTTATTGATTTCGATTTAAAATAATTTTGTCGCATTTTTACTTTTTATTATCATCATTTTATGAGTTTTATTAGCTTCATTATTGCATACAATTTCACTAAAAAATATTCTGCAAAATATTATTGTTCTTTGCAATTCAAAATTAACTTTGTTAATTTCGATTTAAAATTATTTTGTCGCATTTTTACTGTTTATTATCATCATTTTATGCATTTTATTTGCTTGATTATTCATTAAAAAATATTCTGCAAAAATTATTATTCTTTGCAATTATAAATTAACTTTGTTAATTTCCATTTAAAATTATTTTTTCGCATTTTTACTCTTTATTATCGTCATTTTATGCATTTTATTTGCTTGATTATTGCATACAATTTCATTAAAAAATATTTTGCAGAATATTATTATTCTTTACAATTCAAAATTAACTTTGTTAATTTCGATTTAAAATTGTTTTGTCGCAATTTTACTGTTCATTATCATCAATTTATGCATTTTATTTGCTTGATTATTTCATTAAAAAATATTATGCAAAAGTTATTATTCTTTGCAGTTATAAATTAACCGTGTTAATTTCGTTTTAAAATTATTTTGTCGTATTTTTACTGTTTATTATCATAATTTTCCTCATTTTATTTGCTTGATTATTGCATACAATTTCATTAAAAATTATTCTGCAAAATATTATTATTTTTTGCAATTTTATTCATTTCGATTTAAAATTATTTTGTCGCATTTTTACTTTTTATTATCATCAATTTTTGCATTTTATTTGCTTGATTATTGCTTACAATTTCATAAAAAAATATTCTACAAAATACTATTATTCTTTGCAATTCAAAATTAACTTTGTTAATTCCGATTTAAAATTATTTTTCTCATTTTTACTGTTTATTATCATCATTTTATGCATTTTATTTGCTCGATTATTGCATACAATTTCATTAAAAAATATTCCGCAAAATATTATTATTTTTTGCAATATAAAATTAATTTTATTGATTTCGATTTAAAATAATTTTGTCGCATTTTTACTTTTTATTATCATCATTTTATGAGTTTTATTAGCTTCATTATTGCATACAATTTCACTAAAAAATATTCTGCAAAATATTATTGTTCTTTGCAATTCAAAATTAACTTTGTTAATTTCGATTTAAAATTATTTTGTCGCATTTTTACTGTTTATTATCATCATTTTATGCATTTTATTTGCTTGATTATTCATTAAAAAATATTCTGCAAAAATTATTATTCTTTGCAATTATAAATTAACTTTGTTAATTTCCATTTAAAATTATTATGTCGCATTTTTACTCTTTATTATCATCATTTTATGCATTTTATTTGCTTGATTATTGCGTACAATTTCATTAAAAAATATTTTGCGAATTATTATTATTCTTTACAATTCAAAATTAACTTTGTTAATTCCGATTTAAAATTGTTTTGTCGCAATTTTATTGTTCATTATCATCAATTTATGCATTTTATTTGCTTGATTATTGCATACAATTTCATTAAAAAATATTTTGCAAAATATTATTATTCTTTACAATTCAAAATTAACTTTGTTAATTTCGATTTAAAATTGTTTTGTCGCAATTTTACTGTTCATTATCATCAATTTATGCATTTTATTTGCTTGATTATTTCATTAAAAAATATTATGCAAAAGTTTTTATTCTTTGCAGTTATAAATTAACCGTGTTAATTTCGATTTAAAATTATTTTGTCGTATTTTTACTGTTTATTATCATAATTTTCCGCATTTTATTTGCCTGATTATTGCATACAATTTCATTAAAAATTATTCTGCAAAATATTATTATTTTTTGCAACATAAAATTAATTTTATTCATTTCGATTTAAAATAATTTTGTCGCATTTTTACTTTTTATTATCATCATTTTATGCATTTTATTTGCTTGATTTTTGCATACAATTTCATAAAAAAATATTCTACAAAATACTATTATTCTTTGCAATTCAAAATTAACTTTGTTAATTTCGATTCAAAATTATTATGTCGCATTTTTACTCTTTATTATCATCATTTTATGCATTTTATTTGCTTGATTATTGCATACAATTTCATTAAAAAATATTTTGCGAATTATTATTATTCTTTACAATTCAAAATTAACTTTGTTAATTCCGATTTAAAATTGTTTTGTCGCAATTTTATTGTTCATTATCATCAATTTATGCATTTTATTTGCTTGATTATTGCATACAATTTCATTAAAAAATATTTTGCAAAATATTATTATTCTTTACAATTCAAAATTAACTTTGTTAATTTCGATTTAAAATTGTTTTGTCGCAATTTTACTGTTCATTATCATCAATTTATGCATTTTATTAGCTTGATTATTTCATTAAAAAATATTATGCAAAAGTTATTATTCTTTGCAGTTATAAATTAACCGTGTTAATTTTGATTTAAAATTATTTTGTCGTATTTTTACTGTTTATTATCATAATTTTTCGCATTTTATTTGCCTGATTATTGCATACAATTTCATTAAAAATTATTCTGCAAAATATTATTATTTTTTGCAACATAAAATTAATTTTATTCATTTCGATTTAAAATAATTTTGTCGCATTTTTACTTTTTATTATCATCATTTTATGCATTTTATTTGCTTGATTTTTGCATACAATTTCATAAAAAAATATTCTACAAAATACTATTATTCTTTGCAATTCAAAATTAACTTTGTTAATTTCGATTCAAAATTATTTTGTCGCATTTTTACTTTTTATTATCATCATTTTATGCATTTTATTTGCTTGATTATTGCATACAATTTCATTAAAAAATATTCTGCAAAATATTATTATTTTTTGCAATTTAAAATTAATTTTCCTGATTTCGATTTAATATAATTTTGTCGCATTTTTACTTTTTATTATCATCATTTTATGCATTTTATTTGCTTCATTATTGCATACAATTTCATTAAAAAATATTCTGCAAAATATTATTGTTCTTTGCAATTCAAAAATAACTTTGTTAATTTCGATTTAAAATTATTTTGTCGCATTTTTACTTTTTATTATCATCATTTTATGCATTTTATTTGCTCGATTATTGCATACAATTTCATTAAAAAATATTCCGCTAAATATTATTAATATTTGCAATTAAAATTTAATTTTATTGATTTCCATTTAAATTTTTTTGTCGCTTTTTTACTGTTTATTATCATCATTTTATGCATTTTATTTGCTTGATTATTCATTAAAATATATTCTGCAAAAATTATTATTCTTAGCAATTATAAATTAACTTTGTTAGTTTCCATTTAAAATTATTTTGACGCATTTTTACTCTTTATTTTCATCATTTTATGCATTTTATTTGCTTGATTATTTCATTAAAAAATATTCTTCAAAAGTTATTATTCTTTGCGATTATAAATTAACTGTGTTAATTTCGATTTAAAATTATTTTGTCGTATTTTTACTGTTTATTATCATCATTTTCCGCATTTTATTTGCTTGATTATTGCATACAATTTCATTAAAAAATATACTGCAAAATATTATTATTTTTTGCAAAATATTATTATTAGTGTTTATTATCATCATTTTATGCATTTTATTTGCTCGGTTATTACATACAATTTCATTCGAAAATATTCCACAAAATATTATTATTTTTTGCAATATAAAATTAATTTTATTGATTTCGATTTAAAATAATTTTGTCGCATTTTTACTTTTTATTAGCATCATTTTATGAATTTTATTAGCTTCATTATTGCATACAATTTCACTAAAAAATATTCTGCAAAATATTATTGTTCTTTGCAATTTAAAATTAACTTTGTCAATTTCGATTTTAAATTGTTTTGTCGCATTTTTACTTTTTATTATCATCATTTTATGCATTTTATTTGCTTGATTATTGCATACAATTTCATAAAAAAATATTCTACAAAATACTATTATTCTTTGCAATTCAAAATTAACTTTGTTAATTCCGAATTAAAATTATTTTTCTCTTTTTTACTGTTTATTATCATCATTTAATGCATTTTATTTGCTCGATTATTGCATACAATTTCATTAAAAAATATTTCACTAAATATTATTAATATTTGCAATTAAAATTTAATTCTATTGATTTCCATTTAAATTTTTTTTGTCGCATTTTTACTGTTTATTATCATAATTTTATGCATTTTATTTGCTTGATTATTCATTACAAAATATTCTGCAAAAATTATTATTCTTTGGAATTATAAATTAACTTTGTTAATTTCCATTTAAAATTATTTTGTCGCATTTTTACTCTTTATTATCATCATTTTATGCATTTTATTTGCTTGATTATTGCATACAATTTCATTAAAAAATATTTTGCGAATTACTATTATTCTTTACAATTCAAAATTAACTTTGTTAATTCCGATTTAAAATTGTTTTGTCGCAATTTTACTGTTCATTATCATCAATTTATGCATTTTATTTGCTTGATTATTTCATTAAAAAATATTATGCAAAAGTTATTATTCTTTGCAGTTATAAATTAACCGTGTTAATTTCGATTTAAAATTATTTTGTCGTATTTTTGCTGTTTATTATCATAATTTTCCTCATTTTATTTGCTTTATTATTGCAAACAATTTCATTAAAAATTATTCTGCAAAATATTATTATTTTTTGCAATTTTATTCATTTCGATTTAAAATAATTTTGTCGCATTTTTACTTTTTATTATCATCATTTTTTGCATTTTATTTGCTTGATTATTGCTTACAATTTCATAAAAAAATATTCTACAAAATACTATTATTCTTTGCAATTCAAAATTAACTTTGTTAATTCCGATTTAAAATTATTTTTCTCATTTTTACTGTTTATTATCATCATTTTATGCATTTTATTTGCTCGATTATTGCATACAATTTCATTAAAAAATATTCCGCAAAATATTATTATTTTTTGCAATATAAAATTAATTTTATTGATTTCGATTTAAAATAATTTTGTCGCATTTTTACTTTTTATTATCATCATTTTATGAGTTTTATTAGCTTCATTATTGCATACAATTTCACTAAAAAATATTCTGCAAAATATTATTGTTCTTTGCAATTCAAAATTAACTTTGTTAATTTCGATTTAAAATTATTTTGTCGCATTTTTACTGTTTATTATCATCATTTTCTGCATTTTAATTGCTTGATTATTGCATACAATTTCATTAAAAAATATACTGCAAAATATTATTATTTTTTGCAAAATATTATTATTAGTGTTTATTATCATCATTTCATGCATTTTATTTGCTCGATTATTACATACAATTTCATTAGAAAATATTCCACAAAATATTATTATTTTTTGCAATATAAAATTAATTTTATTGATTTCGATTTAAAATAATTTTGTCGCATTTTTACTTTTTATTATCATCATTTTATGAATTTTATTAGCTTCATTATTGCATACAATTTCACTAAAAAATATTCTGCAAAATATTATTGTTCTTTGCAATTCAAAATTAACTTTGTCAATTTCGATTTAAAATTATTTTGTCGCATTTTTACTTTTTATTATCATCATTTTCCGCATTTTATTTGCTTGATTATTGCATACAATTTCATTAAAAAATATACTGCAAAATATTATTATTTTTTGCAAAATATTATTATTAGTGTTTATTATCATCATTTTATGCATTTTATTTGCTCGATTATTACATACAATTTCATTAGAAAATATTCCACAAAATATTATTATTTTTTGCAATATAAAATTAATTTTATTGATTTCGATTTAAAATAATTTTGTCGCATTTTTACTTTTTATTAGCATCATTTTATGAATTTTATTAGCTTCATTATTGCATACAATTTCACTAAAAAATATTCTGCAAAATATTATTGTTCTTTGCAATTCAAAATTAACTTTGTCAATTTCGATTTTAAATTGTTTTGTCGCATTTTTACTTTTTATTATCATCATTTTATGCATTTTATTTGCTTGATTATTGCATAAAATTTCATAAAAAAATATTCTACAAAATACTATTATTCTTTGCAATTCAAAATTAACTTTGTTAATTCCGAATTAAAATTATTTTTCTCTTTTTTACTGTTTATTATCATCATTTTATGCATTTTATTTGCTTGATTATTCATTAAAAAATATTCTGCAAAAATTATTATTCTTTGCAATTATAAATTAACTTTGTTAATTTCCAATTAAAATTATTATGTCGCATTTTTACTCTTTATTATCCTCATTTTATCCATTTTATTTGCTTGATTATTGCATACAAATTCATTAAAAAATATTCTACAAAATATTACTATTTCATCGCAATTCAAAATTAACTTTGTTCATTCCGATTTAAAATTTTTTTGTCGCAATTTTACTGTTCATTATCATCAATTTATGCATTTTATTAGCTTGATTATTGCATACAATTTCATTAAAAAATATTTTGCAAAATATTATTATTCTTTACAATTCAAAATTAACTTTGTTAATTTCGATTTAAAATAGTTTTCTCGCATTTTTACTGTTTATTGTCATAATTTTATGCATTTTTTTTGCTTGATTATTCAGTAAAAAAATATTCTGCAAAAATTATTATTCTTTGCAATTATAAATTAACTTTGTTAATTTCCATTTAAAATTATTTTGTCGCATTTTTACTCTTTATTATCATCATTTTATGCATTTTATTTGCTTGATTATTGCATACAATTTCATTAAAAAATATTTTGCGAATTACTATTATTCTTTACAATTCAAAATTAACTTTGTTAATTCCGATTTAAAATTGTTTTGTCGCAATTTTACTGTTCATTATCATCAATTTATGCATTTTATTTGCTTGATTATTTCATTAAAAAATATTATGCAAAAGTTATTATTCTTTGCAGTTATAAATTAACCGTGTTAATTTCGATTTAAAATTATTTTGTCGTATTTTTACTGTTTATTATCATAATTTTCCTCATTTTATTTGCTTTATTATTGCAAACAATTTCATTAAAAATTATTCTGCAAAATATTATTATTTTTTGCAATTTTATTCATTTCGATTTAAAATAATTTTGTCGCATTTTTACTTTTTATTATCATCATTTTTTGCATTTTATTTGCTTGATTATTGCTTACAATTTCATAAAAAAATATTCTACAAAATACTATTATTCTTTGCAATTCAAAATTAACTTTGTTAATTCCGATTTAAAATTATTTTTCTCATTTTTACTGTTTATTATCATCATTTTATGCATTTTATTTGCTCGATTATTGCATACAATTTCATTAAAAAATATTCCGCAAAATATTATTATTTTTTGCAATATAAAATTAATTTTATTGATTTCGATTTAAAATAATTTTGTCGCATTTTTACTTTTTATTATCATCATTTTATGAGTTTTATTAGCTTCATTATTGCATACAATTTCACTAAAAAATATTCTGCAAAATATTATTGTTCTTTGCAATTCAAAATTAACTTTGTTAATTTCGATTTAAAATTATTTTGTCGCATTTTTACTGTTTATTATCATCATTTTCTGCATTTTAATTGCTTGATTATTGCATACAATTTCATTAAAAAATATACTGCAAAATATTATTATTTTTTGCAAAATATTATTATTAGTGTTTATTATCATCATTTCATGCATTTTATTTGCTCGATTATTACATACAATTTCATTAGAAAATATTCCACAAAATATTATTATTTTTTGCAATATAAAATTAATTTTATTGATTTCGATTTAAAATAATTTTGTCGCATTTTTACTTTTTATTATCATCATTTTATGAATTTTATTAGCTTCATTATTGCATACAATTTCACTAAAAAATATTCTGCAAAATATTATTGTTCTTTGCAATTCAAAATTAACTTTGTCAATTTCGATTTAAAATTATTTTGTCGCATTTTTACTTTTTATTATCATCATTTTCCGCATTTTATTTGCTTGATTATTGCATACAATTTCATTAAAAAATATACAGCAAAATATTATTATTTTTTGCAAAATATTATTATTAGTGTTTATTATCATCATTTTATGCATTTTATTTGCTCGATTATTACATACAATTTCATTAGAAAATATTCCACAAAATATTATTATTTTTTGCAATATAAAATTAATTTTATTGATTTCGATTTAAAATAATTTTGTCGCATTTTTACTTTTTATTAGCATCATTTTATGAATTTTATTAGCTTCATTATTGCATACAATTTCACTAAAAAATATTCTGCAAAATATTATTGTTCTTTGCAATTCAAAATTAACTTTGTCAATTTCGATTTTAAATTGTTTTGTCGCATTTTTACTTTTTATTATCATCATTTTATGCATTTTATTTGCTTGATTATTGCATAAAATTTCATAAAAAAATATTCTACAAAATACTATTATTCTTTGCAATTCAAAATTAACTTTGTTAATTCCGAATTAAAATTATTTTTCTCTTTTTTACTGTTTATTATCATCATTTTATGCATTTTATTTGCTTGATTATTCATTAAAAAATATTCTGCAAAAATTATTATTCTTTGCAATTATAAATTAACTTTGTTAATTTCCATTTAAAATTATTATGTCGCATTTTTACTCTTTATTATCCTCATTTTATCCATTTTATTTGCTTGATTATTGCATACAAATTCATTAAAAAATATTCTACAAAATATTACTATTTCATCGCAATTCAAAATTAACTTTGTTCATTCCGATTTAAAATTTTTTTGTCGCAATTTTACTGTTCATTATCATCAATTTATGCATTTTATTAGCTTGATTATTGCATACAATTTCATTAAAAAATATTTTGCAAAATATTATTATTCTTTACAATTCAAAATTAACTTTGTTAATTTCGATTTAAAATAGTTTTCTCGCATTTTTACTGTTTATTGTCATAATTTTATGCATTTTTTTTGCTTGATTATTCAGTAAAAAAATATTCTGCAAAAATTATTATTCTTTGCAATTATAAATTAACTTTGTTAATTTCCATTTAAAATTATTTTTTCGCATTTTTAATCTTTTTTATCATCAATTTATGCATTTTATTTGCTTGATTATTTCATTAAAAAATATTCTGCAAAAGTTATTATTCTTTGCAATTATAAATTAACTGTGTTAATTTCGATTTAAAATTATTTTGTCGTATTTTTACTGTTTATTATCATCATTTTCCGCATTTTATTTGCGTGATTATTGCATACAATTTCATTAAAAAATATACTGCAAAATAATATTATTTTTTGCAATATAAAATTAATTTTATTCATTTCGATTTAAAATAATTTTGTCGCATTTTTAGTTTTTATTATCATCATTTCATGCATTTTATTTGCTTGATTATTGCATACAATTTCATAAAATAATATTCTACAAAATACTATTATTCTTTGCAATTCAAAATTAACTTTGTTAATTTCGATTTAAAATTATTTTGTCGCATTTTTACTTTTTATTATCGTCGTTTTATGCATTTTATTTGCTTGATTATTGCATACAATTTCATTAAAAACTATACTGCAAAATATTATTATTTTTTGCAATATAAAATTAATTTTATTCATTTCGATTTATAATTATTTTGTCGCATTTTTACTTTTTATTATCATCATTTTATGCATTTTATTTGCTTGATTATTGCATACAATTTCATTAAAAAATATTCTGCAAAATATTATTATTTTTTGCAATTTAAAATTAATTTTATTGATTTCGATTGAAAATATATTTGTTACATTTTTACTGTTTATTATCATCATTTTATGCGTTTTATTTGCTTGATTATCGCATAAAATTTCATTAAAAATTATTCTACAAAATATTATTATTCTTTGCAATTCAAAATTAACTTTGTTAATTTCGATTTAAAATAATTTTGTCGCATTTATACTTTTTATTATCATCATTTTATGCATTTTATTTGCTTCATTATTGCATACAATTTCATTAAAAAATATTCTGCAAAGTATTATTGTTCTTTGCAATTCAAAAATAACTTTGTTAATTTCGATTTAAAATTATTTTGTCGCATTTTTACTTTTTATTATCATCATTTTATGCATTTTATTTGCTCGATTATTGCATACAATTTCATTAAAAAATATTCCGCTAAATATTATTAATATTTGCAATTAAAATTTAATTTAATTGATTTCCATTTAAATTTTTTATGTCGCAATTTTACTGTTTATTATCATCATTTTATGAATTTTATTAGCTTCATTATTGCATACAATTTCATTAAAAAATATTCTGCAAAATATTATTGTTCTTTGCAATTCAAAATTAACTTTGTTAATTTCGATTTAAAATTATTTTGTCGCATTTTTATTGTTTATTATCATCATTTTATGCATTTTATTTGCTTGATTATTCATTAAAAAATATTTTGCAAAAATTATTATTCTTTGCAATTATAAATTAACTTTGTTAATTTCGATTTAAAATTATTTTGTCGCATTTTTACTTTTTATTATCATCATTTTATGCATTTTATTTGCTTGATTATTGCATACAATTTCATTAAAAAATATTCTGCAAACTATTATTATGTTTTGCAATATAAAACTAATTTTATTCCTTTCGATTTAAAATAATTTTGTCGCATTTGTACTTTTTATTATCCTCATTTTATGCATTTTATTTGCTTCATTATTGCATACAATTTCATTAAATAATATTCCACAAAATACGATTATTATTCTTTGCAGTTATAAATTAACTTTGTTAATTTCCATTTAAAATTATTTTGTCGCATTTTTACTCTTTATTATCATCATTTTATGCATTTTATTTGCTTGATTATTGCATACAATTTCATTAAAAAATATTTTGCAAAATATTATTATTCTTTACAATTCAAAATTAACTTTGTTAATTCCGATTTAAAATTGCTTTGTCGCAATTTTACTGTTCATTATCATCAATTTATGCATTTTATTTGCTTGATTATTGCAACCAATTTCATAAAAAAATATTCTACAAAATACTATTATTCTTTGCAATTCAAAATTAACTTTGTTAATTTCGATTTAAAATTATTTTGTCGCATTTTTACTTTTTATTATCATCATTTTATGCATTTTATTTGCTTGATTATTGCATACAATTTCATTAAAAAATATTCTACAAAATATTATTATTCTTTGCAATTCAAAATTAACTTTGTTAATTCCGAATTAAAATTATTTTTCTCGTTTTTACTGTTTATTATCATCATTTTATGCATTTTATTTGCTCGATTATTGCATTCAATTTCATTAAAAAATATTCTGCAAAATACTATTATTCTTTGCAATTCAAAATTAACTTTGTTAATTTCGATTTAAAATTATTTTGTCGCATTTTTACTTTTTATTATCATCATTTTATGCATTTTATTTGCTTGATTATTGCATACAATTTCATAAAAAAATATTCTACAAAATACTATTATTCTTTGCAATTCAAAATTAACTTTGTTAATTTTGATTTAAAATCATTTTGTCGCATTTTTACTTTTTATTATCATCATTTTATGCATTTTATTTGCTTGATTATTGCATACAATTTCATTAAAAAATATTCTGCAAAATGTTATTATTTTTTGCAATTTAAAATTAATTTTATTGATTTCGATTTAAAATAATTTTGTCGCGTTTTTACTTTTTATTATCATCATTTTATGCATTTTATTTGCTTGATTATTGCATACAATTTCATTAAAAAATATTTTGCAAAATATTATTATTCTTTACAATTCAAAATCAACTTTGTTAATTCCGATTTAAAATTGTTTTGTCGCAATTTTACTGTTCATTATCATCAATTTATGCATTTTATTTGCTTGATTATTGCATACAATTTCATTAAAAAATATTTTGCAAAATATTATTATTCTTTACAGTTCAAATTTAACTTTGTTAATTTCGATTTAAAATTGTTTTGTCGCATTTTTACTGTTCATTATCATCATTTTATGCATTTTATTTGCTCGATTATTGAATTCAATTTCATTAAAAAAATATACTGCAAAATATTATTATTTTTTGCTATATAAAATTAATTTTATTCATTTCGATTTAAAGTAATTTTGTCGCATTTTTACTATTTATTATCATCATTTTATGCATTTTATTTGCTTGATTATTGCATACAATTTCAGTAAAATATATTTTGCAAAATATTATTATTCTTTACAATTCAAAATTAACTTTGTTAATTCCGATTTAAAATTGTTTTGTCGCAATTTTACTGTTCATTATCATCAATTTATGCATTTTATTTGCTTCATTATTGCATACAATTTCATAAAAAAATATTCTACAAAATACTATTATTCTTTACAATTCAAAATTAACTTTGTTAATTCCGAATTAAAATTATTTTTCTCATTTTTACTGTTTATTATCATCATTTTATGCATTTTATTTGCTCGATTATTGCATTCAATTTCATTAAAAAATATTCTGCAAAATACTATTATTCTTTGCAATTCAAAAATAACTTTGTTAATTTCGATTTAAAATAATTTTGTCGCATTTTTACTTTTTATTATCATCATTTTATGCATTTTATTTGCTTGATTATTGCATACAATTTCATAAAAAAAGATTCTACAAAATACTATTATTCTTTGCAATTCAAAATAAACTTTGTTCATTCCGAATTAAAATTATTTTTCTCCTTGTTACTGTTTATTATCATCATTTTATGCATTTTATTTGCTCGATTATTGAATTCAATTTCATTAAAAAATATTCTGCAAAATACTATTATTCTTTGCAATTCAAAAATAACTTTGTTAATTTCGATTTAAAATAATTTTGCAGCATTTTTACTTTTTATTATCATCATTTTATGCATTTTATTTGCTTGATTATTGCATACAATTTCATAAAAAAATATTCTACAAAATACTATTATTCTTTGCAATTCAAAATTAACTTTGTTAATTTCGATTTAAAATTATTTTGTCGCATTTTTACTTTTTATTATCATCATTTTATGCATTTTATTTGCTTGATTATTGCATACAATTTCATTAAAAAATATTCTGCAAAATATTATTATTTTTTGCAATTTAAAATTAGATTTATTGATTTCGATTTAAAATAATTTTGTCGCATTTTTACTTTTTATTATCATCATTTTATGCATTTTATTTGCTTCATTATTGCATACAATTTCGTTAAAAAATATTCTGCAAAATATTATTGTTCTTTGCAATTCAAAAATAACTTTGTTAATTTCGATTTAAAATTATTTTGTCGCATTTTTACTTTTTATTATCATCATTTTATGCATTTTATTTGCTTGATTATTGCATACAATTTCATTAAAAAATATTCTGCAAAATATTATTATTTTTTGCAATTTAAAATTAATTTTATTGATATCGATTTAAAATAATTTTGTCGCATTTTTACTTTTTATTATCATCATTTTATGCATTTTATTTGCTTCATTATTGCATACCATTTCGTTAAAAAATATTCTGCAAAATATTATTGTTCTTTGCAATTCAAAAATAACTTTGTTAATTTCGATTTAAAATTATTTTGTCGCATTTTTACTTTTTATTATCATCATTTTATGCATTTTATTTGCTCGATTATTGCATACAATTTCATTAAAAAATATTCCGCTAAATATTTTTAATATTTGCAATTAAAATTTAATTTTATTGATTTCCATTTAAATTTTTTATGTCGCATTTTTACTGTTTATTATCATCATTTTATGGATTTTATTAGCTTGATTATTCATTAAAATATATTCTGCAAAAATTATTATTCTTTGCAATTATAAATTAAATTTGTTAATTTCCATTTAAAATTATTTTGTCGCATTTTTACTCTTTATTATCATCATTTTATGCATTTTATTTGCTTGATTATTGCATACAATTTCAT
Organism: Vaccinium darrowii; assembly: GCA_020921065.1. NCBI lineage: Eukaryota > Viridiplantae > Streptophyta > Magnoliopsida > Ericales > Ericaceae > Vaccinium > Vaccinium darrowii. Next base: position 53,326 of record JAFMTH010000082.1, on the reverse strand, counting down.
TAAAAAATATTTTGCAAAATATTATTATTCTTTACAATTCAAAATTAACTTTGTTAATTCCGATTTAAAATTGTTTTGTCGCAATTTTACTGTTCATTATCATCAATTTATGCATTTTATTTGCTTGATTATTGCATACAATTTCATTAAAAAATATTTTGCAAAATATTATTATTCTTTACAATTCAAAATTAACTTTGTTAATTCCGATTTAAAATTGTTTTGTCGCAATTTTACTGTTCATTATCATCAATTTATGCATTTTATTTGCTTGATTATTGCATACAATTTCATTAAAAAATATTTTGCAAAATATTAAAAAATATTTTGCAAAATATTATTATTCTTTACAATTCAAATTTAACTTTGTTAATTTCGATTTAAAATTGTTTTGTCGCATTTTTACTGTTCATTATCATCATTTTATGCATTTTATTTGCTCGATTATTGAATTCAATTTCATTAAAAAAATATACTGCAAAATATTATTATTTTTTGCTATATAAAATTAATTTTATTCATTTCGATTTAAAGTAATTTTGTCGCATTTTTACTATTTATTATCATCATTTTATGCATTTTATTTGCTTGATTATTGCATACAATTTCAGTAAAATATATTTTGCAAAATATTATTATTCTTTACAATTCAAAATTAACTTTGTTAATTCCGATTTAAAATTGTTTTGTCGCAATTTTACTGTTCATTATCATCAATTTATGCATTTTATTTGCTTCATTATTGCATACAATTTCATAAAAAAATATTCTACAAAATACTATTATTCTTTACAATTCAAAATTAACTTTGTTAATTCCGAATTAAAATTATTTTTCACATTTTTACTGTTTATTATCATCATTTTATGTATTTTATTTGCTCGATTATTGCATTCAATTTCATTAAAAAATATTCTGCAAAATACTATTATTCTTTGCAATTCAAAAATAAATTTGTCAATTTCGATTTAAAATAATTTTGTCGCATTTTTACTTTTTATTATCATCATTTTATGCATTTTATTTGCTTGATTATTGCATACAATTTCATAAAAAAAAGATTCTACAAAATACTATTATTCTTTGCAATTCAAAATTAACTTTGTTAATTCCGAATTAAAATTATTTTTCTCCTTTTTACTGTTTATTATCATCATTTTATGCATTTTATTTGCTCGATTATTGAATTCAATTTCATTAAAAAATATTCTGCAAAATACTATTATTCTTTGCAATTCAAAAATAACTTTGTTAATTTCGATTTAAATTAATTTTGTTGCATTTTTACTGTTCATTATCATCAATTTATGCATTTTATTTGCTTGATTATTGCATACAATTTCATTAAAAAATATTTTGCAAAATATTATTATTCTTTACAATTCAAAATTAACTTTGTTAATTTCGATTTAAAATTGTTTTGTCGCATTTTTACTGTTCATTATCATCAATTTATGCATTTTATTTGCTTGATTATTGCATAAAATTTCATTAAAAAATATTTTGCAAAATATTATTATTCTTTACAATTCAAAATTAACTTTGTTAATTTCGATTTAAAATTGTTTTGTCGCATTTTTACTGTTCATTATCATCATTTTATGCATTTTATTTGCTCGATTATTGAATTCAATTTCATTAAAAAATATACTGCAAAATATTATTATTTTTTGTTATATAAAATTAATTTTATTCATTTCGATTTAAAATAATTTTGTCGCATTTTTACTATTTATTATCATCATTTTATGCATTTTATTTGCTTGATTATTGCATACAATTTCATAAAAAATATTCTACAAAATACTATTATTCTTTGCAATTCAAAATTAACTTTGTTAATTCCAATTTAAAATTATTTTACTCATTTTTACTGTTTACTATCAACATTTTATGCATTTTATTTGCTCGATTATTGCATTCAATTTCATTAGAAAATATTCCGCAAAATATTATTATTTTTTGCAATATAAAATTAATTTTATTGATTTCGATTTAAAATAATTTTGTCGCATTTTTACTTTTTATTATCATCATTTTATGAATTTTATTAGCTTCATTATTGCATACAATTTCACTAAAAAATATTCTGCAAAATATTATTGTTCTATGCAATTCAAAACTAACTTTGTCAATTTCGATTTAAAATTATTTTGTCGCATTTTTACTTTTTATTATCATCATTTTATGCATTTAATTTGCTTGATTATTGCATACAATTTCATAAAAAAATATTCTACAAAATACTATTATTCTTTGCAATTCAAAATTAACTTTGTTAATTCCGAATTAAAATTATTTTTCCTGTTTTTACTGTTTATTATCATCATTTTATGCATTTTATTTGCTCGATTATTGCATTCAATTTCATTAAAAAATATTCTGCAAAATACTATTATTCTTTGCAATTCAAAAATAACTTTGTTAATTTCGATTTAAAATAATTTTGCAGCATTTTTACTTTTTATTATCATCATTTTATGCATTTTATTTGCTTGATTATTGCATACAATTTCATAAAAAAAGATTCTACAAAATACTATTATTCTTTGCAATTCGAAATTAACTTTGTTAATTCCGAATTAAAATTATTTTTCTCGTTTTTACTGTTTATTATTATCATTTTATGCATTTTATTTGCTCGATTATTGCATTCAATTTCATTAAAAAATATTCTGCAAAATACTATTATTCTTTGCAATTCAAAAATAACTTTGTTAATTTCGATTTAAAATAATTTTGCAGCATTTTTACTTTTTATTATCATCATTTTATGCATTTTATTTGCTTGATTATTGCATACACTTTCATAAAAAAATATTCTAAAAAATACTATTATTCCTTGCAATTCAAAATTAACTTTGTTAATTTCGATTTAAAATTATTTTGTCGCATTTTTACTTTTTATTATCATCATTTTATGCATTTTATTTGCTTGATTATTGCATACAATTTCATTAAAAAATATTCTGCAAAATATTTTTATTTTTTTGCAATTTAAAATTAATTTTATTGATTTCGATTTAAAATAATTTTGTCGCATTTTTACTTTTTATTATCATCATTTTATGCATTTTATTTGCTTCATTATTGCATACAATTTCATTAAATAATATTCTGCAAAATATTATTGTTCTTTGCAATTCAAAAATAACTTTGTTAATTTCGATTTAAAATTATTTTGTCACATTTTTACTTTTTATTATCATCATTTTATGCATTTTATTTGGTCGATTATTGCATACAATTTCATTAAAAAATATTCCGCTAAATATTATTAATATTTGCAATTAAAATTTAATTTTATTGATTTCCATTTAAATTTTTTTTGTCGCATTTTTACTGTTTATTATCATCATTTTATGCATTTTATTTGCTTGATTATTCATTAAAATATATTCTGCAAAAATTATTATTCTTTTCAATTATAAATTAACTTTGTTAATTTCCATTTAAAATTATTTTGTCGCATTTTTACTCTTTATTATCATCATTTTATGCATTTTATTTGCTTGATTATTGCATACAATTTCATTAAAAAATATTCTGCAAAATATTATTATTTTTTGCAATTCAAAATTAATTTTATTGATTTCGATTTAAAATTATTTTGTCGCATTTTTACTTTTTATTATCATCATTTTATGCATTTTATTTGCTTGATTATTGCATACAATTTCATTAAAAAATATTCTGCAAAATATTATTATTTTTTGCAATTTAAAATTAATTTTATTGATTTCGATTTAAAATTATTTTCTCGCATTTTTACTTTTTATTATCATCATTTTATGCATTTTATTTGCTCGATTATTGCATACAATTTCATTAAAAAATATTCCGCTAAATATTTTTTATATTTGCAATTAAAATTTAATTTTAGTGATTTCCATTTAAATTTTTTATGTCGCATTTTTACTGTTTATTATCATCATTTTATGCATTTTATTTGCTTGATTATTCATTAAAATATATTCTGCAAAAATTATTATTCTTTGCAATTATAAATTAACTTTGTTAATTTCCATTTAAAATTATTTTGTCGCATTTTTACTCTTTATTATCATCATTTTATGCATTTTATTTGCTTGATTATTGCATACAATTTCATTAAAAAATATTTTGCAAAATATTATTATTCTTTACAATTCAAAATTAGCTTTGTTAATTCCGATTTAAAATTGTTTTGTCGCAATTTTACTGTTCATTATCATCAATTTATGCATTTTATTTGCTTGATTATTGCATACAATTTCATAAAAAAATATTTTGCAAAATATTATTATTCTTTGCAATTCAAAATTAACTTTGTTAATTTCGATTTAAAATTGTTTTGTCGCAATTTTACTGTTCATTATCATCAATTTATGCATTTTATTTGCTTGATTATTGCATACAATTTCATAAAAAAATATTCTGCAAAATACCATTATTCTTTGCAATTCAAAATTAACTTTGTTAATTCCGAATTAAAATTATTTTTCTCATTTTTACTGTTTATTATCATCATTTTATGCATTTTATTTGCTCGATTATTGCATTCAATTTCATTAAAAAATATTCTGCAAAATTATTCTTTGCAATTCAAAAATAACTTTGTTAATTTCGATTTAAAATAATTTTGTCGCATTTTTACTTTTTATTATCATCATTTTATGCATTTTATTTGCTTGATTATTGCATACAATTTCATAAAAAAAGATTCTACAAAATACTATTATTCTTTGCAATTCAAAATAAACTTTGTTAATTCCGAATTAAAATTATTTTTCTCCTTTTTACTGTTTATTATCATCATTTTATGCATTTTATTTGCTCGATTATTGAATTCAATTTCATTAAAAAATATTCTGCAAAATACTATTATTCTTTGCAATTCAAAAATAACTTTGTTAATTTCGATTTAAAATAATTTTGTTGCATTTTTACTGTTCATTATCATCAATTTATGCATTTTATTTGCTTGATTATTGCATACAATTTCATTAAAAAATATTTTGCAAAATATTATTATTCTTTACAATTCAAAATTAACTTTGTTAATTTCGATTTAAAATTGTTTTGTCGCATTTTTACTGTTCATTATCATCAATTTATGCATTTTATTTGCTTGATTATTGCATACAATTTCGTTAAAAAATATTTTGCAAAATATTATTATTCTTTACAATTCAAAATTAACTTTGTTAATTTCGATTTAAAATTGTTTTGTCGCAATTTTACTGTTCATTATCATCAATTTATGCATTTTATTTGCTTGATTATTGCATACAATTTCATAAAAAAATATTCTGCAAAATACTATTATTCTTTGCAATTCAAAATTAACTTTGTCAATTCCGAATTAAAATTATTTTTCTCATTTTTACTGTTTATTATCATCATTTTATGCATTTTATTTGCTAGATTATTGCATTCAATTTTATTAAAAAATATTCTGCAAAATACTATTATTCTTTGCAATTCAAAAATAACTTTGTTAATTTCTGTTTAAAACAATTTTGTCGCATTTTTACTTTTTATTATCATCATTTTATGCATTTTATTTGCTTGATTATTGCATACAATTTCATAAAAAAAGATTCTACAAAATACTATTATTCTTTGCAATTCAAAATTAACTTTGTTAATTCCGATTTAAAATTATTTTTCTCATTTTTACTGTTTATTATCATCATTTTATGCTTTTTATTTGCTTCATTATTGCATGCAATTTCATTAAAAAATATTCTGCAAAATATTATTGTTCTTTGCAATTCAAAAATAACTTTGTTAATTTCGATTTAAAATTATTTTGTCGCATTTTTACTTTTTATTATCATCATTTTATGCATTTTATTTGCTCGATTATTGCATACAATTTCATTAAAAAATATTCCTCTAAATATTATTAATATTTGCAATTAAAATTTAATTTTGTTGATTTCCATTTAAATTTTTTTATTCGCATTTTTGCTGTTTATTATCATCATTTTATGCATTTTACTTGCTTGATTATTCATTAAAAAATATTCGGCAAAAATTATTTTTCTTTGCAATTATAAATTAACTTTGTTAATTTCCATTTAAAATTATTTTGTCACATTTTTACTTTTTATTACCATCATTTTATGCATTTTATTTGCTTGATTATTGCATACAATTTCATGAAAAAATATTCTGCAAAATATTATTATTTTTTACAATTCAAAATTAATTTTATTGATTTCGATTTAAAATAATTTTGTCGCATTTTTACTTTTTATTATCATCATTTTATGCATTTTATTTGCTTGATTATTGCATACAATTTCATTAAAAAATATTTTGCAAAATCTTATTGTTCTTTGCAATTCAAAAATAACTTTGTTAATTTCGATTTAAAATTGTTTTGTCGCATTTTTACTTTTTATTATCATCATTTTATGCATTTTATTTGCTTCATTATTGCATACAATTTCATTAAAAAATATTCTGCAAAATATTATTGTTCTTTGCAATTCAAAAACAACTTTGTTAATTTCGATTTAAAATTGTTTTGTCGCATTTTTACTTTTTATTATCATCATTTTATGCATTTTATTTGCTCGATTATCGCATACAATTTCATTAAAAAACATTCCGCTAAATGTTATTAATATTTGCAATTAAAATTTAATTTTATTGATTTCCATTTAAATTTTTTTATTCGCATTTTTACTGTTTATTATCATCATTTTATGCATTTTACTTGCTTGATTATTCATTAAAAAATATTCTGCAAAAATTATTATTCTTTGCAATTATAAATTAACTTTGTTAATTTTGATTTAAAATTATTTTGTCGCATTTTTACTTTTTATTATCATCATTTTATGCATTTTATTTGCTTGATTATTGCATACAATTTCATTAAAAAATATTCTGTAAAATATTATTATTTTTTGCAGTTTAAAATTAATTTTATTGATTTCGATATAATATAATTTTGTTGCATTTTTACTTTTTATTATCATCATTTTATGCATTTTATTTGCTTCATTATTGCATACAATTTCATTAAAAAATATTCTGCAAAATATTATTGTTCTTTGCAATTCAAAAATAACTTTGTTAATTTCGATTTAAAATTGTTTTGTCGCATTTTTACTTTTTATTATCATCATTTTATGCATTTTATTTGCTCGATTATCGCATACAATTTCATTAAAAAACATTCCGCGAAATGTTATTAATATTTGCAATTAAAATTTAATTTTATTGATTTCCATTTAAATTTTTTTATTCGCATTTTTACTGTTTATTATCATCATTTTATGCATTTTACTTGCTTGATTATTCATTAAAAAATATTCTGCAAAAATTATTATTCTTTGCAATTATAAATTAACTTTGTTAATTTTGATTTAAAATTATTTTGTCGCATTTTTACTTTTTATTATCATCATTTTATGCATTTTATTTGCTTCATTATTGCATACAATTTCATTAAAAAATATTCTGCAAAATATTATTGTTCTTTGCAATTCAAAAATAACTTTGTTAATTTCGATTTAAAATTGTTTTGTCGCATTTTTACTTTTTATTATCATCATTTTATGCATTTTATTTGCTTGATTATTGCATACAATTTCATTGAAAAATATTCTGTAAAATATTATTATTTTTTGCAGTTTAAAATTAATTTTATTGATTTCGATATAATATAATTTTGTTGCATTTTTACTTTTTATTATCATCATTTTATGCATTTTATTTGCTTCATTATTGCATACAATTTCATTAAAAAATATTCTGCAAAATATTATTGTTCTTTGCAATTCAAAAATAACTTTGTTAATTTCGATTTAAAATTGTTTTGTCGCATTTTTACTTTTTATTATCATCATTTTATGCATTTTATTTGCTCGATTATTGCATACGATTTCATTAAAAAATATTCCGCTAAATATTATTAATATTTGCAATTAAAATTTAATTTTATTGATTTCCATTTAAATTTTTTTATTCGCATTTTTACTGTTTATTATCATCATTTTATGCATTTTACTTGCTTTATTATTCATTAAAAAATATTCTGCAAAAATTATTATTCTTTGCAATTATAAATTAACTTTGTTAATTTGGATTTAAAATTATTTTGTCGCATCTTTACTTTTTATTATCATCATTTTATGCATTTTATTTGCTTCATTATTGCATACAATTTCATTAAAAAATATTCTGCAAAATATTATTGTTCTTTGCAATTCAAAAATAACTTTGTTAATTTCGATTTAAAATTGTTTTGTCGCATTTTTACTTTTTATTATCATCATTTTATGCATTTTATTTGCTCGATTATTGCATACAATTTCATTAAAAAATATTCCGCTAAATATTATTAATATTTGCAATTAAAATTTAATTTTATTGATTTCCATTTAAATTTTTTTATTCGCATTTTAACTGTTTATTATCATCATTTTATGCATTTTACTTGCTTGATTATTCATTAAAAAATATTCTGCAAAAATTATTATTCTTTGCAATTACAAATTAACTTTGTTAATTTCGATTTAAAATTATTTTGTCGCATTTTTACTTTTTATTATCATCATTTTATGCATTTTATTTGCTTCATTATTGCATACAATTTCATTAAAAAATATTCTGCAAAATATTATTGTTCTTTGCAATTCAAAAATAACTTTGTTAATTTCGATTTAAAATTGTTTTGTCGCATTTTTACTTTTTATTACAATCATTTTATGCATTTTATTTGCTCGATTATTGCATACAATTTCATTAAAAAATATTCCGCTAAATATTATTAATATTTGCAATTAAAATTTAATTTTATTGATTTCCATTTAAATTTTTTTATTCGCATTTTAACTGTTTATTATCATCATTTTATGCATTTTACTTGCTTGATTATTCATTAAAAAATATTCTGCAAAAATTATTATTCTTTGCAATTACAAATTAACTTTGTTAATTTCGATTTAAAATTATTTTGTCGCATTTTTACTTTTTATTATCATCATTTTATGCATTTTATTTGCTTCATTATTGCATACAATTTCATTAAAAAATATTCTGCAAAATCTTATTGTTCTTTGCAATTCAAAAATAACTTTGTTAATTTCGATTTAAAATTGTTTTGTCGCATTTTTACTTTTTATTATCATCATTTTATGCATTTTATTTGCTCGATTATTGCATACAATTTCATTAAAAAATATTCCGCTAAATATTATTAATATTTGCAATTAAAATTTAATTTTATTGATTTCCATTTAAATTTTTTTATTCGCATTTTTACTGTTTATTATCATCATTTTATGCATTTTACTTGCTTGATTATTCATTAAAAAATATTCGGCAAAAATTATTTTTCTTTGCAATTATAAATTAACTTTGTTAATTTCGATTTAAAAGTATTTTGTCGCATTTTTACTTTTCATTATCATCATTTTATGCATTTTATTTGCTTGATTATTGCATACAATTTCATAAAAAAATATTCTGCAAAATATTATTATTTTTTGCAATTCAAAATTAATTTTATTGATTTCGATTTAAAATAATTTTGTCGCATTTTTACTTTTTATTATCATCATTTTATGCATTTTATTTGCTTGATTATTGCATACAATTTCATTAAAAAATATTCTGCAAAATCTTATTGTTCTTTGCAATTCAAAAATAACTTTGTTAATTTCGATTTAAAATTGTTTTGTCGCATTTTTACTTTTTATTATCATCATTTTATGCATTTTATTTGCTCGATTATTGCATACAATTTCATTAAAAAATATTCCGCTAAATATTATTAATATTTGCAATTAAAATTTAATTTTATTGATTTCCATTTAAATTTTTTTATTCGCATTTTTACTGTTTATTATCATCATTTTATGCTTTTTACTTGCTTTATTATTCATTAAAAAATATTCTGCAAAAATTATTATTCTTTGCAATTGTAAATTAACTTTGTTAATTTGGATTTAAAATTATTTTGTCGCATTTTTACTTTTTATTATCATCATTTTATGCATTTTATTTGCTTCATTATTGCATACAATTTCATTAAAAAATATTCTGCAAAATATTATTGTTCTTTGCAATTCAAAAATAACTTTGTTAATTTCGATTTAAAATTGTTTTGTCGCATTTTTACTTTTTATTATCATCATTTTATGCATTTTATTTGCTCGATTATTGCATACAATTTCATTAAAAAATATTCCGCTAAATATTATTAATATTTGCAATTAAAATTTAATTTTATTGATTTCCATTTAAATTTTTTTATTCGCATTTTTACTGTTTATTATCATCATTTTATGCATTTTACTTGCTTGATTATTCATTAAAAAATATTCGGCAAAAATTATTTTTCTTTGCAATTATAAATTAACTTTGTTAATTTCGATTTAAAAGTATTTTGTCGCATTTTTACTTTTCATTATCATCATTTTATGCATTTTATTTGATTGATTATTGCATACAATGTCATAAAAAAATATTCTGCAAAATATTATTATTTTTTGCAATTCAAAATTAATTTTATTGATTTCGATTTAAAATAATTTTGTCGCATTTTTACTTTTTATTATCATCATTTTATGCATTTTATTTGCTTGATTATTGCATACAATTTCATTAAAAAATGTTCTGCAAAATCTTATTGTTCTTTGCAATTCAAAAATAACTTTGTTAATTTCGATTTAAAATTGTTTTGTCGCATTTTTACTTTTTATTATCATCATTTTATGCATTTTATTTGCTCGATTATTGCATACAATTTCATTAAAAAATATTCCGCTAAATATTATTAATATTTGCAATTAAAATTTAATTTTATTGATTTCCATTTAAATTTTTTTATTCGCATTTTTACTGTTTATTATCATCATTTTATGCATTTTACTTGCTTGATTATTCATTAAAAAATATTCTGCAAAAATTATTATTCTTTGCAATTACAAATTAACTTTGTTAATTTCGATTTAAAATTATTTTGTCACATTTTTACTTTTTATTATCATCATTTTATGCATTTTATTTGCTTCATTATTGCATACAATTTCATTAAAAAATATTCTGCAAAATATTATTGTTCTTTGCAATTCAAAAATAACTTTGTTAATTTCGATTTAAAATTGTTTTGTCGCATTTTTACTTTTTATTATCATCATTTTATGCATTTTATTTGCTCGATTATCGCATACAATTTCATTAAAAAACATTCCGCTAAATGTTATTAATATTTGCAATTAAAATTTAATTTTATTGATTTCCATTTAAATTTTTTTATTCGCATTTTTACTGTTTATTATCATCATTTTATGCATTTTACTTGCTTGATTATTCATTAAAAAATATTCTGCAAAAATTATTATTCTTTGCAATTATAAATTAACTTTGTTAATTTTGATTTAAAATTATTTTGTCGCATTTTTACTTTTTATTATCATCATTTTATGCATTTTATTTGCTTGATTATTGCATACAATTTCATTAAAAAATATTCTGTAAAATATTATTATTTTTTGCAGTTTAAAATTAATTTTATTGATTTCGATATAATATAATTTTGTCGCATTTTTACTTTTTATTATCATCATTTTATGCATTTTATTTGCTTCATTATTGCATACAATTTCATTAAAAAATATTCTGAAAAATATTATTGTTCTTTGCAATTCAAAAATAACTTTGTTAATTTCGATTTAAAATTGTTTTGTCGCATTTTTACTTTTTATTATCATCATTTTATGCATTTTATTTGCTCGATTATCGCATACAATTTCATTAAAAAACATTCCGCTAAATGTTATTAATATTTGCAATTAAAATTTAATTTTATTGATTTCCATTTAAATTTTTTTATTCGCATTTTTACTGTTTATTATCATCATTTTATGCATTTTACTTGCTTGATTATTCATTAAAAAATATTCTGCAAAAATTATTATTCTTTGCAATTATAAATTAACTTTGTTAATTTTGATTGAAAATTATTTTGTCGCATTTTTACTTTTTATTATCATCATTTTATGCATTTTATTTGCTTCATTATTGCATACAATTTCATTAAAAAATATTCTGCAAAATATTATTGTTCTTTGCAATTCAAAAATAACTTTGTTAATTTCGATTTAAAATTGTTTTGTCGCATTTTTACTTTTTATTATCATCATTTTATGCATTTTATTTGCTCGATTATTGCATACAATTTCATTAAAAAATATTCCGGTAAATATTATTAATATTTGCAATTAAAATTTAATTTTATAGATTTCCGTTTAAATTTTTTTATACGCATTTTTACTGTTTATTATCATCATTTTATGCATTTTACTTGCTTGATTATTCATTAAAAAATATTCTGCAAAAATTATTATTCTTTGCAATTATAAATTAACTTTGTTAATTTCGATTTAAAATTATTTTGTCGCATTTTTACTTTTTATTATCATCATTTTATGCATTTTATTTGCTTCATTATTGCATACAATTTCATTAAAAAATATTCTGCAAAATATTATTGTTCTTTGCAATTCAAAAATAACTTTGTTAATTTCGATTTAAAATTGTTTTGTCGCATTTTTACTTTTTATTATCATCATTTTATGCATTTTATTTGCTCGATTATTGCATACGATTTCATTAAAAAATATTCCGCTAAATATTATTAATATTTGCAATTAAAATTTAATTTTATTGATTTCCATTTAAATTTTTTTGTTCGCATTTTTACTGTTTATTATCATCATTTTATGCATTTTACTTGCTTGATTATTCATTAAAAAATATTCTGCAAAAATTATTATTCTTTGCAATTACAAATTAACTTTGTTAATTTCGATTTAAAATTATTTTGTCGCATTTTTACTTTTTATTATCATCATTTTATGCATTTTATTTGCTTCATTATTGCATACAATTTCATTAAAAAATATTCTGCAAAATCTTATTGTTCTTTGCAATTCAAAAATAACTTTGTTAATTTCGATTTAAAATTGTTTTGTCGCATTTTTACTTTTTATTATCATCATTTTATGCATTTTATGTGCTCGATTATTGCATACAATTTCATTAAAAAATATTCCGCTAAATATTATTAATATTTGCAATTAAAATTTAATTTTATTGATTTCCATTTAAATTTTTTTATTCGCATTTTTACTGTTTATTATCATCATTTTATGCATTTTACTTGCTTGATTATTCATTAAAAAATATTCTGCAAAAATTATTATTCTTTGCAATTACAAATTAACTTTGTTAATTTGGATTTAAAATTATTTTGTCGCATTTTTACTTTTTATTATCATCATTTTATGCATTTTATTTGCTTCATTATTGCATACAATTTCATTAAAAAATATTCTGCAAAATATTATTGTTCTTTGCAATTCAAAAATAACTTTGTTAATTTCGATTTAAAATTGTTTTGTCGCATTTTTACTTTTTATTATCATCATTTTATGCATTTTATTTGCTCGATTATTGCATACAATTTCATTAAAAAATATTCCGCTAAATATTATTAATATTTGCAATTAAAATTTAATTTTATTGATTTCCATTTAAATTTTTTTATTCGCATTTTTACTGTTTATTATCATCATTTTATGCATTTTACTTGCTTGATTATTCATTAAAAAATATTCGGCAAAAATTATTTTTCTTTGCAATTATAAATTAACTTTGTTAATTTCGATTTAAAAGTATTTTGTCGCATTTTTACTTTTCATTATCATCATTTTATGCATTTTATTTGATTGATTATTGCATACAATGTCATAAAAAAATATTCTGCAAAATATTATTATTTTTTGCAATTCAAAATTAATTTTATTGATTTCGATTTAAAATAATTTTGTCGCATTTTTACTTTTTATTATCATCATTTTATGCATTTTATTTGCTTGATTATTGCATACAATTTCATTAAAAAATATTCTGCAAAATCTTATTGTTCTTTGCAATTCAAAAATAACTTTGTTAATTTCGATTTAAAATTGTTTTGTCGCATTTTTACTTTTTATTATCATCATTTTATGCATTTTATTTGCTCGATTATTGCATACAATTTCATTAAAAAATATTCCGCTAAATATTATTAATATTTGCAATTAAAATTTAATTTTATTGATTTCCATTTAAATTTTTTTATTCGCATTTTTACTGTTTATTATCATCATTTTATGCATTTTACTTGCTTGATTATTCATTAAAAAATATTCTGCAAAAATTATTATTCTTTGCAATTACAAATTAACTTTGTTAATTTCGATTTAAAATTATTTTGTCACATTTTTACTTTTTATTATCATCATTTTATGCATTTTATTTGCTTCATTATTGCATACAATTTCATTAAAAAATATTCTGCAAAATATTATTGTTCTTTGCAATTCAAAAATAACTTTGTTAATTTCGATTTAAAATTGTTTTGTCGCATTTTTACTTTTTATTATCATCATTTTATGCATTTTATTTGCTCGATTATCGCATACAATTTCATTAAAAAACATTCCGCTAAATGTTATTAATATTTGCAATTAAAATTTAATTTTATTGATTTCCATTTAAATTTTTTTATTCGCATTTTTACTGTTTATTATCATCATTTTATGCATTTTACTTGCTTGATTATTCATTAAAAAATATTCTGCAAAAATTATTATTCTTTGCAATTATAAATTAACTTTGTTAATTTTGATTTAAAATTATTTTGTCGCATTTTTACTTTTTATTATCATCATTTTATGCATTTTATTTGCTTGATTATTGCATACAATTTCATTAAAAAATATTCTGTAAAATATTATTATTTTTTGCAGTTTAAAATTAATTTAATTGATTTCGATATAATATAATTTTGTCGCATTTTTACTTTTTATTATCATCATTTTATGCATTTTATTTGCTTCATTATTGCATACAATTTCATTAAAAAATATTCTGAAAAATATTATTGTTCTTTGCAATTCAAAAATAACTTTGTTAATTTCGATTTAAAATTGTTTTGTCGCATTTTTACTTTTTATTATCATCATTTTATGCATTTTATTTGCTCGATTATCGCATACAATTTCATTAAAAAACATTCCGCTAAATGTTATTAATATTTGCAATTAAAATTTAATTTTATTGATTTCCATTTAAATTTTTTTATTCGCATTTTTACTGTTTATTATCATCATTTTATGCATTTTACTTGCTTGATTATTCATTAAAAAATATTCTGCAAAAATTATTATTCTTTGCAATTATAAATTAACTTTGTTAATTTTGATTGAAAATTATTTTGTCGCATTTTTACTTTTTATTATCATCATTTTATGCATTTTATTTGCTTCATTATTGCATACAATTTCATTAAAAAATATTCTGCAAAATATTATTGTTCTTTGCAATTCAAAAATAACTTTGTTAATTTCGATTTAAAATTGTTTTGTCGCATTTTTACTTTTTATTATCATCATTTTATGCATTTTATTTGCTCGATTATTGCATACAATTTCATTAAAAAATATTCCGGTAAATATTATTAATATTTGCAATTAAAATTTAATTTTATAGATTTCCGTTTAAATTTTTTTATACGCATTTTTACTGTTTATTATCATCATTTTATGCATTTTACTTGCTTGATTATTCATTAAAAAATATTCTGCAAAAATTATTATTCTTTGCAATTATAAATTAACTTTGTTAATTTCGATTTAAAATTATTTTGTCGCATTTTTACTTTTTATTATCATCATTTTATGCATTTTATTTGCTTCATTATTGCATACAATTTCATTAAAAAATATTCTGCAAAATATTATTGTTCTTTGCAATTCAAAAATAACTTTGTTAATTTCGATTTAAAATTGTTTTGTCGCATTTTTACTTTTTATTATCATCATTTTATGCATTTTATTTGCTCGATTATTGCATACGATTTCATTAAAAAATATTCCGCTAAATATTATTAATATTTGCAATTAAAATTTAATTTTATTGATTTCCATTTAAATTTTTTTGTTCGCATTTTTACTGTTTATTATCATCATTTTATGCATTTTACTTGCTTGATTATTCATTAAAAAATATTCTGCAAAAATTATTATTCTTTGCAATTACAAATTAACTTTGTTAATTTCGATTTAAAATTATTTTGTCGCATTTTTACTTTTTATTATCATCATTTTATGCATTTTATTTGCTTCATTATTGCATACAATTTCATTAAAAAATATTCTGCAAAATCTTATTGTTCTTTGCAATTCAAAAATAACTTTGTTAATTTCGATTTAAAATTGTTTTGTCGCATTTTTACTTTTTATTATCATCATTTTATGCATTTTATGTGCTCGATTATTGCATACAATTTCATTAAAAAATATTCCGCTAAATATTATTAATATTTGCAATTAAAATTTAATTTTATTGATTTCCATTTAAATTTTTTTATTCGCATTTTTACTGTTTATTATCATCATTTTATGCATTTTACTTGCTTGATTATTCATTAAAAAATATTCTGCAAAAATTATTATTCTTTGCAATTACAAATTAACTTTGTTAATTTCGATTTAAAATTATTTTGTCACATTTTTACTTTTTATTATCATCATTTTATGCATTTTATTTGCTTCATTATTGCATACAATTTCATTAAAAAATATTCTGCAAAATATTATTGTTCTTTGCAATTCAAAAATAACTTTGTTAATTTCGATTTAAAATTGTTTTGTCGCATTTTTACTTTTTATTATCATCATTTTATGCATTTTATTTGCTCGATTATCGCATACAATTTCATTAAAAAACATTCCGCTAAATGTTATTAATATTTGCAATTAAAATTTAATTTTATTGATTTCCATTTAAATTTTTTTATTCGCATTTTTACTGTTTATTATCATCATTTTATGCATTTTACTTGCTTGATTATTCATTAAAAAATATTCTGCAAAAATTATTATTCTTTGCAATTATAAATTAACTTTGTTAATTTTGATTTAAAATTATTTTGTCGCATTTTTACTTTTTATTATCATCATTTTATGCATTTTATTTGCTTGATTATTGCATACAATTTCATTAAAAAATATTCTGTAAAATATTATTATTTTTTGCAGTTTAAAATTAATTTTATTGATTTCGATATAATATAATTTTGTCGCATTTTTACTTTTTATTATCATCATTTTATGCATTTTATTTGCTTCATTATTGCATACAATTTCATTAAAAAATATTCTGAAAAATATTATTGTTCTTTGCAATTCAAAAATAACTTTGTTAATTTCGATTTAAAATTGTTTTGTCGCATTTTTACTTTTTATTATCATCATTTTATGCATTTTATTTGCTCGATTATCGCATACAATTTCATTAAAAAACATTCCGCTAAATGTTATTAATATTTGCAATTAAAATTTAATTTTATTGATTTCCATTTAAATTTTTTTATTCGCATTTTTACTGTTTATTATCATCATTTTATGCATTTTACTTGCTTGATTATTCATTAAAAAATATTCTGCAAAAATTATTATTCTTTGCAATTATAAATTAACTTTGTTAATTTTGATTTAAAACTATTTTGTCGCATTTTTACTTTTTATTATCATCATTTTATGCATTTTATTTGCTTCATTATTGCATACAATTTCATTAAAAAATATTCTGCAAAATATTATTGTTCTTTGCAATTCAAAAATAACTTTGTTAATTTCGATTTAAAATTGTTTTGTCGCATTTTTACTTTTATTATCATCATTTTATGCATTTTATTTGCTCGATTATTGCATACAATTTCATTAAAAAATATTCCGCTAAATATTATTAATATTTGCAATTAAAATTTAATTTTATTGATTTCCGTTTAAATTTTTTTATACGCATTTTTACTGTTTATTATCATCATTTTATGCATTTTACTTGCTTGATTATTCATTAAAAAATATTCTGCAAAAATTATTATTCTTTGCAATTATAAATTAACTTTGTTAATTTCGATTTAAAATTATTTTGTCGCATTTTTACTTTTTATTATCATCATTTTATGCATTTTATTTGCTTCATTATTGCATACAATTTCATTAAAAAATATTCTGCAAAATATTATTGTTCTTTGCAATTCAAAAATAACTTTGTTAATTTCGATTTAAAATTGTTTTGTCGCATTTTTACTTTTTATTATCATCATTTTATGCATTTTATTTGCTCGATTATTGCATACGATTTCATTAAAAAATATTCCGCTAAATATTATTAATATTTGCAATTAAAATTTAATTTTATTGATTTCCATTTAAATTTTTTTATTCGCATTTTTACTGTTTATTATCATCATTTTATGCATTTTACTTGCTTTATTATTCATTAAAAAATATTCTGCAAAAATTATTATTCTTTGCAATTATAAATTAACTTTGTTAATTTGGATTTAAAATTATTTTGTCGCATTTTTACTTTTTATTATCATCATTTTATGCATTTTATTTGCTTCATTATTGCATACAATTTCATTAAAAAATATTCTGCAAAATATTATTGTTCTTTGCAATTCAAAAATAACTTTGTTAATTTCGATTTAAAATTGTTTTGTCGCATTTTTACTTTTTATTATCATCATTTTATGCATTTTATTTGCTCGATTATTGCATACAATTTCATTAAAAAATATTCCGCTAAATATTATTAATATTTGCAATTAAAATTTAATTTTATTGATTTCTATTTAAATTTTTTTATTCGCATTTTAACTGTTTATTATCATCATTTTATGCATTTTACTTGCTTGATTATTCATTAAAAAATATTCTGCAAAAATTATTATTCTTTGCAATTACAAATTAACTTTGTTAATTTCGATTTAAAATTATTTTGTCGCATTTTTACTTTTTATTATCATCATTTTATGCATTTTATTTGCTTCATTATTGCATACAATTTCATTAAAAAATATTCTGCAAAATATTATTGTTCTTTGCAATTCAAAAATAACTTTGTTAATTTCGATTTAAAATTGTTTTGTCGCATTTTTACTTTTTATTATCATCATTTTATGCATTTTATTTGCTTCATTATTGCATACAATTTCATTAAAAAATATTCTGCAAAATATTATTGTTCTTTGCAATTCAAAAATAACTTTGTTAATTTCGATTTAAAATTATTTTGTCGCATTTTTACTTTTTATTATCATCATTTTAAAATTATTGCATACAATTTCATTAAAAAATATTCTGCAAAATATTATTGTTCTTTGCAATTCAAAAATAACTTTGTTAATTTCGATTTAAAATTGTTTTGTCGCATTTTTACTTTTTATTATCATCATTTTATGCATTTTATTTGCTCGATTATTGCATACAATTTCATTAAAAAATATTCCGGTAAATATTATTAATATTTGCAATTAAAATTTAATTTTATTGATTTCCATTTAAATTTTTTTATTCGCATTTTTTACTATTTATTATCATCATTTTATGCATTTTACTTGCTTGATTATTCATTCAAAAATATTCTGCAAAAATTATTATTCTTTGCAATTATAAATCAACTTTGTTAATTTCGATTTAAAATTATTTTGTCGCATTTTTACTTTTTATTATCATCATTTTATGCATTTTATTTGCTTGATTATTGCATACAATTTCATTAAAAAATATTCTGTAAAATATTATTATTTTTTGCAATTTAAAATTAATTTTATTGATTTCGATATAAAATAATTTTGTCGCATTTTTACTTTTTATTATCATCATTTTATGCATTTTATTTGCTTCATTATTGCTTACAATTTCATTAAAAAATATTCTGCAAAATATTATTGTTCTTTGCAATTAAAAAATAACTTTGTTTATTTCGATTTAAAATTATTTTGTCGCATTTTTACTTTTTATTGTCATCATTTTATGCATTTTATTTGCTCGATTATTGCATACAATTTCATTAAAAAATATTCCGCTAAATATTATTAATATTTGCAATTAAAATTTAATTTTATTGATTTCCATTTAAATTTTTTTATTCGCTTTTTTACTGTTTATTATCATCATTTTATGCATTTTACTTGCTTGATTATTCATTAAAAAATATTCTGCAAAAATTATTATTCTTTGCAATTATAAATTAACTTTGTTAATTTCGATTTAAAATTATTTTGTCGCATTTTTACTTTTTATTATCATCATTTTATGCATTTTATTTGTTTGATTATTGCATACAATTTCATTAAAAAATATTCTGCAAAATATTATTATTTTTTGCAATTTAAAATTAATTTTATTGATTTCGATTTAAAATAATTTTGTCGCATTTTTACTTTTTATTATCATCATTTTATGCATTTTATTTGCTTCATTATTGCATACAATTTCATTAAAAAATATTCTGCAAAATATTATTGTTCTTTGCAATTCAAAAATAACTTTGTTAATTTCGATTTAAAATTATTTTTTCGCATTTTTACTTTTTATTATCATCATTTTATGCATTTTATTTGCTCGATTATTGCATACAATTTCATTAAAAAATATTCCGCTAAATATTATTAATATTTGCAATGAAAATTTAATTTTATTCATTTCCATTTAAATTTTTTTTGTCGCATTTTTACTGTTTATTATCATCATTTTATGCATTTTATTTGCTTGATTATTCATTAAAAAATATTCTGCAAAAATTATTATACTTTGCAATTATAAATTAACTTTGTTAATTTCCATTTAAAATTATTTTGTCGCATTTTTACTCTTTATTATCATCATTTTATGCATTTTATTTGCTTGATTATTTATTGCGTACAATTTCATTAAAAAATATTCTACAAAATATTATTATTTCTTTGCAATTCAAAATTAACTTTGTTCATTCCGATTTAAAATTGTTTTGTCGCAATTTTACTGTTCATTATCATCAATTTATGCATTTTATTTGCTTGATTATTGCGTACAATTTCATTAAAAAATATTTTGCAAAATATTATTATTCTTTACAATTCAAAATTAGCTTTGTTAATTTCGATTTAAAATTGTTTTGTCGCATTTTTACTGTTCATTATCATCAATTTATGCATTTTATTTGCTTGATTATTTCATTAAAAAATATTCTGCAAAAGTTATTATTCTTTGCAATTATAAATTAACTGTGTTAATTTCGATTTAAAATTATTTTATCGTATTTTTACTTTTTATTATCATCATTTTCCGCATTTTATTTGCTTGATTATTGCATACAATTTCATTAAAAAATATACTGCAAAATAATATTATTTTTTGCAATATAAAATTAATTTTATTCATTTTGATTTAAAATAATTTTGTCGCATTTTTACTTTTTATTATCATCATTTCATGCATTTTATTTGCTTGATTATTGCATACAATTTCATAAAAAAATATTCTACAAAATACTATTATTCTTTGCAATTCAAAATTAACTTTGTTAATTCCGATTTAAAATTATTTTTCTCATTTTTACTGTTTATTATCATCATTTTATGCTTTTTATTTGCTCGATTATTGCATACAATTTCATTAAAAAATATTCCGCTAAATATTATTAATATTTGCAATTAAAATTTAATTTTATTGATTTCCATTTAAATTTTTTTATTCGTATTTTTACTGTTTATTATCATCATTTTATGCATTTTACTTGCTTGATTATTCATTAAAAAATATTCTGCAAAAATTATTATTCTTTGCAATTATAAATTAACTTTGTTAATTTCGATTTAAAATTATTTTGTCACATTTTTACTTTTTATTATCATCATTTTATGCATTTTATTTGCTTGATTATTGCATACAATTTCATTAAAAAATATTCTGCAAAATATTATTGTTCTTTGCAATTCAAAAATAACTTTGTTAATTTCGATTTAAAATTGTTTTGTCGCATTTTTACTTTTTATTATCATCATTTTATGCATTTTATTTGCTCGATTATCGCATACAATTTCATTAAAAAACATTCCGCTAAATGTTATTAATATTTGCAATTAAAATTTAATTTTATTGATTTCCATTTAAATTTTTTTATTCGCATTTTTACTGTTTATTATCATCATTTTATGCATTTTACTTGCTTGATTATTCATTAAAAAATATTCTGCAAAAATTATTATTCTTTGCAATTATAAATTAACTTTGTTAATTTTGATTTAAAATTATTTTGTCGCATTTTTACTTTTTATTATCATCATTTTATGCATTTTATTTGCTTGATTATTGCATACAATTTCATTAAAAAATATTCTGTAAAATATTATTATTTTTTGCAGTTTAAAATTAATTTTATTGATTTCGATATAATATAATTTTGTCGCATTTTTACTTTTTATTATCATCATTTTATGCATTTTATTTGCTTCATTATTGCATACAATTTCATTAAAAAATATTCTGAAAAATATTATTGTTCTTTGCAATTCAAAAATAACTTTGTTAATTTCGATTTAAAATTGTTTTGTCGCATTTTTACTTTTTATTATCATCATTTTATGCATTTTATTTGCTCGATTATCGCATACAATTTCATTAAAAAACATTCCGCTAAATGTTATTAATATTTGCAATTAAAATTTAATTTTATTGATTTCCATTTAAATTTTTTTATTCGCATTTTTACTGTTTATTATCATCATTTTATGCATTTTACTTGCTTGATTATTCATTAAAAAATATTCTGCAAAAATTATTATTCTTTGCAATTATAAATTAACTTTGTTAATTTTGATTTAAAATTATTTTGTCGCATTTTTACTTTTTATTATCATCATTTTATGCATTTTATTTGCTTCATTATTGCATACAATTTCATTAAAAAATATTCTGCAAAATATTATTGTTCTTTGCAATTCAAAAATAACTTTGTTAATTTCGATTTAAAATTGTTTTGTCGCATTTTTACTTTTTATTATCATCATTTTATGCATTTTATTTGCTCGATTATTGCATACAATTTCATTAAAAAATATTCCGCTAAATATTATTAATATTTGCAATTAAAATTTAATTTTATTGATTTCCGTTTAAATTTTTTTATACGCATTTTTACTGTTTATTATCATCATTTTATGCATTTTACTTGCTTGATTATTCATTAAAAAATATTCTGCAAAAATTATTATTCTTTGCAATTATAAATTAACTTTGTTAATTTCGATTTAAAATTATTTTGTCGCATTTTTACTTTTTATTATCATCATTTTATGCATTTTATTTGCTTCATTATTGCATACAATTTCATTAAAAAATATTCTGCAAAATATTATTGTTCTTTGCAATTCAAAAATAACTTTGTTAATTTCGATTTAAAATTGTTTTGTCGCATTTTTACTTTTTATTATCATCATTTTATGCATTTTATTTGCTCGATTATTGCATACGATTTCATTAAAAAATATTCCGCTAAATATTATTAATATTTGCAATTAAAATTTAATTTTATTGATTTCCATTTAAATTTTTTTATTCGCATTTTTACTGTTTATTATCATCATTTTATGCATTTTACTTGCTTTATTATTCATTAAAAAATATTCTGCAAAAATTATTATTCTTTGCAATTATAAATTAACTTTGTTAATTTGGATTTAAAATTATTTTGTCGCATTTTTACTTTTTATTATCATCATTTTATGCATTTTATTTGCTTCATTATTGCATACAATTTCATTAAAAAATATTCTGCAAAATATTATTGTTCTTTGCAATTCAAAAATAACTTTGTTAATTTCGATTTAAAATTGTTTTGTCGCATTTTTACTTTTTATTATCATCATTTTATGCATTTTATTTGCTCGATTATTGCATACAATTTCATTAAAAAATATTCCGCTAAATATTATTAATATTTGCAATTAAAATTTAATTTTATTGATTTCCATTTAAATTTTTTTATTCGCATTTTAACTGTTTATTATCATCATTTTATGCATTTTACTTGCTTGATTATTCATTAAAAAATATTCTGCAAAAATTATTATTCTTTGCAATTACAAATTAACTTTGTTAATTTCGATTTAAAATTATTTTGTCGCATTTTTACTTTTTATTATCATCATTTTATGCATTTTATTTGGTTCATTATTGCATACAATTTCATTAAAAAATATTCTGCAAAATATTATTGTTCTTTGCAATTCAAAAATAACTTTGTTAATTTCGATTTAAAATTGTTTTGTCGCATTTTTACTTTTTATTATCATCATTTTATGCATTTTATTTGCTTCATTATTGCATACAATTTCATTAAAAAATATTCTGCAAAATATTATTGTTCTTTGCAATTCAAAAATAACTTTGTTAATTTCGATTTAAAATTATTTTGTCGCATTTTTACTTTTTATTATCATCATTTTAAAATTATTGCATACAATTTCATTAAAAAATATTCTGCAAAATATTATTGTTCTTTGCAATTCAAAAATAACTTTGTTAATTTCGATGTAAAATTGTTTTGTCGCATTTTTACTTTTTATTATCATCATTTTATGCATTTTATTTGCTCGATTATTGCATACAATTTCATTAAAAAATATTCCGGTAAATATTATTAATATTTGCAATTAAAATTTAATTTTATTGATTTCCATTTAAATTTTTTTATTCGCATTTTTTACTATTTATTATCATCATTTTATGCATTTTACTTGCTTGATTATTCATTCAAAAATATTCTGCAAAAATTATTATTCTTTGCAATTATAAATTAACTTTGTTAATTTCGATTTAAAATTATTTTGTCGCATTTTTACTTTTTATTATCATCATTTTATGCATTTTATTTGCTTGATTATTGCATACAATTTCATTAAAAAATATTCTGTAAAATATTATTATTTTTTGCAATTTAAAATTAATTTTATTGATTTCGATATAAAATAATTTTGTCGCATTTTTACTTTTTATTATCATCATTTTATGCATTTTATTTGCTTCATTATTGCTTACAATTTCATTAAAAAATATTCTGCAAAATATTATTGTTCTTTGCAAACAAAAAATAACTTTGTTTATTTCGATTTAAAATTATTTTGTCGCATTTTTACTTTTTATTGTCATCATTTTATGCATTTTATTTGCTCGATTATTGCATACAATTTCATTAAAAAATATTCCGCTAAATATTATTAATATTTGCAATTAAAATTTAATTTTATTGATTTCCATTTAAATTTTTTTATTCGCATTTTTACTGTTTATTATCATCATTTTATGCATTTTACTTGCTTGATTATTCATTAAAAAATATTCTGCAAAAATTATTATTCTTTGCAATTATAAATTAACTTTGTTAATTTCGATTTAAAATTATTTTGTCGCATTTTTACTTTTTATTATCATCATTTTATGCATTTTATTTGCTTGATTATTGCATACAATTTCATTAAAAAATATTCTGCAAAATATTATTATTTTTTGCAATTTAAAATTAATTTTATTGATTTCGATTTAAAATAATTTTGTCGCATTTTTACTTTTTATTATCATCATTTTATGCATTTTATTTGCTTCATTATTGCATACAATTTCATTAAAAAATATTCTGCAAAATATTATTGTTCTTTGCAATTCAAAAATAACTTTGTTAATTTCGATTTAAAATTATTTTTTCGCATTTTTACTTTTTATTATCATCATTTTATGCATTTTATTTGCTCGATTATTGCATACAATTTCATTAAAAAATATTCCGCTAAATATTATTAATATTTGCAATGAAAATTTAATTTTATTCATTTCCATTTAAATTTTTTTTGTCGCATTTTTACTGTTTATTATCATCATTTTATGCATTTTATTTGCTTGATTATTCATTAAAAAATATTCTGCAAAAATTATTATACTTTGCAATTATAAATTAACTTTGTTAATTTCCATTTAAAATTATTTTGTCGCATTTTTACTCTTTATTATCATCATTTTATGCATTTTATTTGCTTGATTATTTATTGCATACAATTTCATTAAAAAATATTCTACAAAATATTATTATTTCTTTGCAATTCAAAATTAACTTTGTTCATTCCGATTTAAAATTGTTTTGTCGCAATTTTACTGTTCATTATCATCAATTTATGCATTTTATTTGCTTGATTATTGCGTACAATTTCATTAAAAAATATTTTGCAAAATATTATTATTCTTTACAATTCAAAATTAGCTTTGTTAATTTCGATTTAAAATTGTTTTGTCGCATTTTTACTGTTCATTATCATCAATTTATGCATTTTATTTGCTTGATTATTTCATTAAAAAATATTCTGCAAAAGTTATTATTCTTTGCAATTATAAATTAACTGTGTTAATTTCGATTTAAAATTATTTTATCGTATTTTTACTTTTTATTATCATCATTTTCCGCATTTTATTTGCTTGATTATTGCATACAATTTCATTAAAAAATATACTGCAAAATAATATTATTTTTTGCAATATAAAATTAATTTTATTCATTTTGATTTAAAATAATTTTGTCGCATTTTTACTTTTTATTATCATCATTTCATGCATTTTATTTGCTTGATTATTGCATACAATTTCATAAAAAAATATTCTACAAAATACTATTATTCTTTGCAATTCAAAATTAACTTTGTTAATTCCGATTTAAAATTATTTTTCTCATTTTTACTGTTTATTATCATCATTTTATGCTTTTTATTTGCTCGATTATTGCATTCAATTTCATTAAAAAATATTCCGCAAAATATTATTATTTTTTGCAATATAAAATTAATTTTATTGATTTCGATTTAAAATAATTTTGTCGCATTTTTACTTTTTATTATCATCATTTTATGCATTTTATTTGCTTCATTATTGCATACAATTTCATTAAAAAATATTCTGCAAAATATTATTGTTCTTTGCAATTCAAAAATAACTTTGTTAATTTCGATTTAAAATTATTTTGTCGCATTTTTACTTTTTATTATCATCATTTTATGCATTTTATTTGCTCGATTATTGCATACAATTTCATTAAAAAATATTCCGCTAAATATTATTAATATTTGCAATTAAAATTTAATTTTATTGATTTCCATTTAAATTTTTTTATTCGCATTTTTACTGTTTATTATCATCATTTTATGCATTTTACTTGCTTGATTATTCATTAAAAAATATTCTGCAAAAATTATTATTCTTTGCAATTATAAATTAACTTTGTTAATTTCGATTTAAAATTATTTTTTCGCATTTTTACTTTTTATTATCATCATTTTATGCATTTTATTTGCTTGATTATTGCATACAATTTCATTAAAAAATATTCTGCAAAATATTATTATTTTTTGCAATTTGTAATTAATTTTATTGATTTCGATTTAAAATAATTTTGTCGCATTTGTACTTTTTATTCTCATTATTTTATGCATTTTATTTGCTTCATTATTGCATACAATTTCATTAAAAAATATTTTGCAAAATATTATTGTTCTTTGCAATTCAAAAATAACTTTGTTTATTTCGATTTAAAATTATTTTGTCGCATTTTTACTTTTTATTGTCATCATTTTATGCATTTTATTTGCTCGATTATTGCATACAATTTCATTAAAAAATATTCCGCTAAATATTATTAATATTTGCAATTAAAAATTAATTTTATTGATTTCCATTTAAATTTTTTGATTCGCATTTTACTGTTTATTATCATCATTTTATGCATTTTACTTGCTTGATTATTCATTAAAAAATATTCTGCAAAAATTATTATTCTTTGCAATTATAAATTAACTTTGTTAATTTCGATTTAAAATTATTTTGTCGCATTTTAATTTTTATTATCATCATTTTATGCATTTTATTTGCTTCATTATTGCATGCAATTTCATTACAAAATATTCTGCAAAATATTATTATTTTCTCAATTTAAAATTAATTTTATTGATTTCGATTTAAAATAATTTTGTCGCATTTTTACTTTTTATTATCATCATTTTATGCATTTTATTTGCTTCATTATTGCATACAATTTCATTAAAAAATATTCTGCAAAATATTATTGTTCTTTGCAATTCAAAAATAACTTTGTTAATTTCGATTTAAAATTATTTTGTCGCATTTTTACTTTTTATTATCATCATTTTATGCATTTTATTTGCTCGATTATTGCATACAATTTCATTAAAAAATATTCCGCTAAATATTATTAATATTTGCAATTAAAATTTAATTTTATTGATTTCCATTTAAATTTTTTTTGTCGCATTTTTACTGTTTATTATCATCATTTTATGCATTTTATTTGCTTGATTATTCATTAAAAAATATTCTGCAAAAATTATTATACTTTGCAATTATAAATTAACTTTGTTAATTTCCATTTAAAATTATTTTGTCGCATTTTTACTCTTTATTATCATCATTTTATGCATTTTATTTGCTTGATTATTGCATACAATTTCATTAAAAAATATTCTGCAAAATATTATTATTTTTTAAAATTTAAAATTAATTTTATTGATCTCGATTTAAAATAATTTTGTCGCATTTTTACTTTTTATTATCATCATTTTATGCATTTTATTTGCTTCATTATTGCATACAATTTCATTAAAAAATATTCTGCAAAATATTATTGTTCTTTGCAATTCGAAATGATGAGATCCTTTCCTTACTCTAATGCTTTCTTCCCTACCCCTGGGGTTTCTGATCACTCCCCTGCTGTGGTGAGCCTTACTCCACCTCCTAAGTCTGGCTCTAAACCTTTCCGGTTTTTTGATTTCCTGGCTAATCACGCTATGTTTCTTTCCACTGTTTAGAGGGTGTGGAGAACCATAGTACTTGGTAATCCAATGTTTTGTGTTAGTGAAAAGTTGAGATCACTCCAGGCTGAGTTCAAAAAACTAAACACTAAAGATTTTAGTGCCATCTCAGATAGGGTAAAATGTGCCAAAGTTCAGCTTGATGATTTACAAAAAGAATTGGGATCCAATCCATCCAACTCCATTAAACAAGCTAAAGAAAAAGTTGCCCTTAGACAGTATCTCTCATTTTTTTTTGGTTAAAAAAGCTTGAAATAGAAAAAAGGCTAAGCGGATATACAGCCTACAAGGGGCATACCCCAAGGAAAAATCTCAGAGACCCAATTTCCATTTCCATTGGAGATGTGAAAAAACAAAATTAATTAATTTGTGTTTTGCTGATGATCTTATGATCTTCTGCAAAGGAGAATTAAGTTCCATCCTCTGCATTCAGGAGGCTCTCTCTGAGTTTGAGACCTTGTCTGGCCTATCACCTAGTCCAGGCAAGAGTAGCATTTTCTTCTCAGGGGTGCCTTCCACAGTCAAACAATCCATAATTGAAGCTTTGAACTTTCAAGAAGGTTATCTCCCTGTGAGATACTTAAGAGTTCCTCTTATTTCTTCTAAGCTCAAGTATACGGATTGTAAGTCCCTCATAGATAGGATCATGAGGCGCACCAAATCTTGGGCCAATAAGTACCTCTCTTATGCTGGTAGAATCTAGTTGGTCAAGTCTGTATTATTTTCCATGCAGACTTATTGGTCCTCAATTTTCATTCTACCTAAAAGAGTGATAAAGGAGATCGAGGGAATTCTGAGGGCCTTTTTCTGGACAGGCTCGGATCTTAAACATACTAGTGCCAAAGTGTCTTGGGAACACCTGTGCTCCCCAAAGAAAGAAGGTGGCCTTGGTTTCAAGTCTCTTCAAGTATGGAACAAGGCCGCTATGGCCAAACATATTTGGTTCCTAGTTTCTGGAGGGGAACAATCCATGTGGTGTCAATGGGTGAAGTCTTACTTACTCAAGGGTAGAAGTTTTTGGAAAGTCAAAGTACCCTCAAGCCCCTCGTGGACTTGGAGGAAATTACTCCAACTTCGCCTGATCATTCAACCCTTCATCAAATACCTAGTAGGGACTGGCTCCACTATATTCCTGTGGTATGACAACTGGCACCACTTTGGTCCTCTTGTGGATCACTTTGGTAGTCGTGTTGTTTATGACTCAGGCCTACCAGATGATGCCCTTGTCTCTACTATTCTGAGCACCTCTAACCAGTGGTCCTTTCCAGTTACCCAAACATGGGAATTGAATGAGATTAGAGCTCATCTCCCTGCTATTGATCCTCAATTGCCTCCTGGTGTTGACCTATGCAAATGGACTCTAACCCATGATGGTGTGTTCTCCATTTCCTCTTTATGGGAGCAGCTAAGGACCAAGTATCCCATCATTGATTGGAACCACATTGTGTGGTTTCCATCCCATATTCCCAAATGTAGTCTGATAACTTGGATTGCCATCCAAAACAGACTGTCCACTGAGGATAGGCTTGTTCTCTTTGGGATTAAAACATCTTCCAATTGTAGCTTTTGCCCTGATGAAGAATCCCATGATCATCTATTCTTCAACTGTCCTTTCACCAAGCAGGTGTGGGATACAGTGAGTTCTAAGTCTCAACTCATCTGGCAGGCACCAAATTTATCCTCTTTGGTCACCCAGATCTCTGCAATGAAAGGTAGAGGTCTTAGAAGTACCCTGGCTAAATTATCTTTTACTATCTCTTTATACCATATTTGGTTAGAGAGAAATTTCAGAAAATTCCAGGGGGTGCAACTCAGTATATCCTCCATTGTGATAAAAATTTGCACTGACATTAGGTATAAACTGATGTCCCTCCACAAACTCCCAAATGGATCATTATCATTATCATTATTGGAATCTTGGAATATACCAACTCAATGATTTAAATCTATTCCTTTTAAGGTTCTTGGCTGCTTTGTTAATGAATGAATGAATTAATCATCTTTTCTTAGACAGGTTTTTTAGCAATTGCAAAGAGGTGGCATGTTTCTTTAATGACCCATTTGGGAAGTGTGAGAGTGCAGGTTAATTAGTTGTACAGGTTGCAGGGCTGCTCTTTGCGAGCTGACCCTAAATGTTGCACAGATCAAAGTGATGTGGTAAGAGGTGAAGCTTCGTACTGGCTGATGAGATCCAGAAATGAGGTCTACTAAGGGAGCCCAAACTTCCATGAGGCAGATGGGATCTCCTACAAGCAAACAGAATGCTATCAAATGTTTAAGGGAGGTAACTCTTCATCACTGTTGTTATGTGGGTTGCAAGGGCTGTTGCAATCTGCTAATGCTAATGTACTGTTATCATTGCATGCTTTCATTGTTGTTATGTGGGTTGCAAGGGCTGTTGCAATCTACTGCTGTTAGTTTCATAGCTCTATGCTTTTATGCTTAAGTTGTTATCATTGCATGTTCGGGTTGCAAGGGCTGTTGCAATCCGATGCTACTATTGCTATTTGTTGTTTCCCTTGATTGTTGTTTAGAACCCCAATTTCATGGCAGATTTATATGATTGCTGCTACTATAGTTATGAGCTGCCAATCTGGGCAGACAACTGTTTACTGGGATAGTAAAAAACAGCCGTTATGCTGCCCAAATTTCTCCAGTTTTGATATTTCTAGGGCTATAGATTCAGCTGCTGCAGTCCATTGATGCTGCAGATCAGTTCTGCAGCTGATGCAGCAGTAGGTTGGCGTTGCTGCAGCAGTTTGCAGCTGTTTGCAGCTTGCAGTAGCAGCAATGTTCCTGCAGCAGCAAATATGTTCAAGCAACCTTTGTTCAAGCACCTTTCCTACTAGATCTGCTGCTCTGACTTGGCTGAGCGCAGGTGTGTTGGCCTAGCCTTGGGGGGATGTCCCTTGGCACGTATGAACCCCTTGGGGAGGGGGCGTCCTCCCATACCCGCACTGTAGGGAAAATTTTTCCCATTTAACGGGTTCCTAGCTAGATGGGGGATGTCCTTTAGCATTATTCTGGAGAGTGCGTTCCCATACACCTCCACATACTTCACCCTAGCCATCAACTTGGGGCCCTCTCAAGCTACTGGCCGTTCATCCAAAGGATCAATTTTGCTTAAGCTCCAAGCTCAAGTTGAAGTCAAATTAATTTTGAGGGAGTTTCTTCCTCTGTAATCTGGAAACCCAGTCTCCATGTTTTGGGTGTTTATCTTCCATCTCTTAGAAGGGACATAAACACTTATATTATTGTGTATATTTTATCCTCTTCTATTTTCCCCAGTTTGTAGCCTTTTGGCAACCAACCCATTGTAGCCTTCGGGGCCATCCTGCGTTATTTTATTTTTTCCCTTTCTTTTTCTTTTCCCTTTCTTTTCTTTTCCTTCTTTGTCCTCCTGAGGTATGCCCCTTGTAGGCTGTACATCCAGTTAGCCTTTTTCTATTTCAAGCTTTATTTACCAAAAAAAAAAAAAAAAGAAAGAAAAGAAAACAAAAGGAAACAAAAAGGATGGCCAATAAGGCTACAATGGGGAGGGGTAAATGACTACATTAGAAGAGGCTAAAATCTAGTAACATGCAATAGTAACTAAACATTTTTTTTTTTTTTGGGTAAATAAAGCTTGAAATAGAAAAAAGGCTAATCGGATGTACAGCCTACAAGGGGTATACCCCAAGAGGACAAAAGAAAAGGAAAGGAAAAACTAAAATAAAAATTGCGCGGGATGGCCCGAAGGCTACAATGGGAGACCGGAAGAAGACCGGAATGGGAAGCAATGGGGAGGCCAAACTTGGCAACATGGGGGCACCTAAAATAAGGGATATCTTTGCAACAAAATATAATAAAAATATAAAAGTGTTTCTAAGCCATCTAGGGAGATGGAAGAGAAACACTCAAAATGAATCTAAATGATTGACATTGAAGCTTGAACATAACAATAGATAGCGTGTCCTTGATCCGCAACGTGAAACATAGCGGCAGAGTGAACAATCCGGGGTGACTTTGGTTTAGGATGAACATGAGGTCCTATCACTGGGACAACTCTCCAGAGATAGGCCCATGAGAATGGGTACAAAGCACCACATTGGGAGGAAGCCCCCTCCCAGAAGGGGATCAAACAGTGCCAGGGACAACCCCCCATGGCTAGACCTAATCAAAGACAGCAATATCCAAATTTGGAGAAATTTGAGCAGCATTTCTGCTAATTTTAACGAACCCACTGTACAAACAGTAAAGATGAAGCTATAAACACAGCGAAAACTCAACATCGTGGATGCTGATCAGACACACAGCAGTCCAGATGATGCCAAACAACAGTGTGCAGCAGCATGCAGCAGATTAGTGCTGCAGTTGATGCATGCAATAGCAGCAGCAGTCTGTGTACTTGGCGTTGCAGCAGCAGTCTTGCAGTTGCAAAGGCCTATCCCAAGTCCCATCCCAAGCATCAAGTGGTATAGTGGCACAGTCTTGTTACATTTAGCACCAAGGCAAGTGCTCAAATTCTGGAATGTTTGGACTACTTCCCTCATGTGGTACAGTGGCTGGGATTAGTTTGAATAGTTAGTTCCATATTCAAGCAAATAGGTCACACATTTCAACCAATCAGATGTGGAGCTGAATGTAGATGTTGTATCTATGATTTTTGAGTGTTTCTCTCCCCTCTCTCTGAGATGGATTAGAAACACTTATTTAGACCTTAATTAGTCATTATGTAGCTTTGTCTAGCTTGTATTTACTCCCCTTATTCCCCTACTGTTGCCATTTGGCCATCCCCGTTATTTTTTTTTTTTTGGGTAAATAAGCTTGAAATTAAAAGAGGCTAAGCGAATGTACAGCCTACAAGGGGCATACCCCAGGGAGGACAAAAAGAAAAAGGAAAAGAGAATTGCGTGAGATAAAAGGGATGGCCACAAGGGCTACATGAGGGTAAGTAGGGTAAATATAAACTAATCAACTGATGCAGTGACAGTGAAGAAAAGTGCGTGGTCCCCGGCACAACCCGCCGGGGAGGGAAAATAGGAAACCAACTCATCCCGTTGGAATAGGCCTTGGAGTAGCATGGCAAATGATACTTGATGACTGAATAGGACTTGGAGTAGCATGGCAAATGATACTTGATGCTTGGGGAGGGATTTGGGATACTTGATGCTTGAAGCTTGCTTATGGAACTTGATGCATTTTCCTTTCTTTTCTTTAATTTTCTTTTCTTTCTTTGTTTCTCTTTTGTCCTCCTGGGGTATGCCCCTTGTAGGCTGTATATCCGGTTAGCCCCTTTTCTATTTCAAGCTTTATTTACCCAAAAAAAAAAATATAGAATATACCAGTAGCAAGCCAAAAGCCATCTCATCATGAACCAAACCTGCCACCAAAACCATGTTGCACAAACATGCAGGAGCAGCAGTAGTAACTTCAGCAGCAGCAGTAGAGGAGCAGCAGCAGCAACAACAAGCTGCCAACAGCAGCAGCAAGCAAACTTCTGTAAGCCTGCATTTGTGCCTTGTGGTGATTAAGTATCCTACATAGCTATGGACCTGCACCCACAATCTACCCAATTGGGCCATTAGAACAATTCAACCACTTTATATGTCTTCAGTTGTTGGAATCAGCTTGGACCTGCTTGAACAACCTGCCACTGAAGGTTAATTAGTGCCATGAACATATTGGTGGAATAGTAAAAAATCCACATACCGCTAGTTGGATGGTTACACCTTTTGGCTTTAACAAAATGTATTTTATTTACCAAAACAGGGAACAACTTAACCAAAAGGCAGTATGCTATGTGGGCTGAGTGGGAATATTCCATGATTCAATCAGCGACATTGGTCCATGAGGGACTTTGTGGAGGGACAATAGCCTATATCTAATCTCAGTGCATATTTTGACCTCCAAAGAATGAACACTATTCTGCTGACCTTGGAATTTCCTTAAGTTCCTCTCTATCCAAATCTGATAGAGAGAAACAGTGAAGGACAATTTGATCAGTGTGCTTTTAAGACCCTTCCCTTTAAATGTAGAAATGAGGTTGGCAAGATTGGAGAGGGATTGTGGTTGCCACCTGAGATGAGATTTAAGAGTTGCATTATCCCAAACTTGTTTGGTGAATGGGCAATTAAAAAACAGGTGATCATGGGATTCCTCAGCAGGGCAGAAACTACAATTGGAAGTGTTTTTTAAGCCAAATAGGACAAGTCTGTCCTCAGTGGATAATCTGTTTTGGATGGCAATCCAGCTGATCAGACTGCACTTAGGAATATGTGACGGAAACCACACACTATGGCTCCATTCAACAGTGGGGAATTTTGTTCTCAGCTGATCCCACAAGGAGGAGATGGAGAACAAGCCATCCTTTGTCAGAGTCCACTTGCTAGAATCAGCAGAGGGAGGTATTATGGTGCTAATGACAGGAAGTTGGGATTTGATCTCAATCAATTCCCAGGTTTGAGTTATGGGAAAAGACCACTGATTAGTGGCATTCAAAATAGATGATACCATGGCATCATTGGGTAATCCAGAATCGTAGACTACTCGACTACCAAATTGTTCAACAAGAGGACCAGAAGGGTGCCAATTGTCATACCACAATGAGGTAGTGGATCCATCACCAATTTGGTATTTAATAAATGGCTTAACGAGAGGACGAAGCTGGAGTAATTTCCTCCAAGTCCAAGAAGGACTGCTTGGGATATTAACCATCCAGAAACTCTTCCCTTTAAGTAAGTAGGATTTAACCCATTGACACCACATGGACTTCTCGCCACCGGAGACAAGAAACCAAATGTGCTTCACCATGGCGGCTTTGTTCCAGATTTGAAGAGATTTGAAACCCAAACCCCCCTCTCTCCTTGGGGAACACAAGTGCTCCCAGGATACTTTAGCACCTGAGTGCTTAAGATCAGAGCCAGTCCAGAAAAAGGCTCTAAGGATACTTTCAATTTCCTTCACAACTCTCTTGGGCAGTATGAATATAGAGGACCAGTAAGTCTGCATAGAGAATAAAATAGACTTAACCAGTTGGATCCTCCCAGCATAGGAAAGGTATTTGTTTGCCCAAGATTTGGTACGATTTGTGATTCTATCTATTAGGGCTTGACAATCAGTATACTTGAGCTTGGTGGAGATAAGGGGAACTCCTAGATATCTCACAGGAAGAAACCCTTCTTGAAAGTGCAGAGCATCAAGTATAGCTTGTTTGCTAGTTGGCGGGACACCAGAAAAGAAA
This sequence comes from Vaccinium darrowii, assembly GCA_020921065.1. NCBI lineage: Eukaryota > Viridiplantae > Streptophyta > Magnoliopsida > Ericales > Ericaceae > Vaccinium > Vaccinium darrowii. The sequence goes on along the minus strand of JAFMTH010000082.1, from coordinate 17,351 downwards.
ATATGGCTCTTGCCAGGACTAGGTGAAAGACCAGACAAAGCCTCGAACTCAGAGAGGGCCTCCTTGATGCAATCAATGGAGCTAAGCTCACCTTTGCAGAAGATCATTAGATCATCAGCAAAACAAAGATTGATAATCTTTGTTTTATCACATCTCCAGTGAAAGTGAAAATTGGGGCCTTGGGATTTTTCCTTAAGGAGTTGGGTGAGAATTTCCATAACAATGACAAAAAGGTAGGAGGACAAGGGATCACCTTGTCTGAGACCTTTCTTACCCAAGATAGAGCCAGTAGGTTCCCCATTAATGCTTAAAGAGTAGTTGGCAGTGGAAATACATGTTTTGATCCAATTTATCATTTGGGGATGAAAATTCATAGATATCAGAATGTCCCACAGGAATTCCCATCTGACATTATCGTATGCTTTCATGATATCCACTTTTAAAGCACATCTAGGAGAAGAAGAAGATTTATGATAATCTCTCATGATCTCTTGGGTAAGAAAGATGTTATCAGCTATTCTCCTACCTCTCACAAATCCAGATTGGACAGGGTCAATGATATGGGGGAGAACATCTTGAATTCGCTATGCTAGAATTTTAGCAATACATTTATAAATGGTATTACAGCACGAAATGGGTCTGTAGTCCCCCACCTTGGTAGGATTGGGAACTTTTGGAACAAGGGCGATGCTCGTTGAATTTGCCTTAATGAGGAGTTTGCCAGATCTAAAGAAACCTCTTACTGCAGAGGTAACTTTTTTTTTTTTTTTTGGGTAAATAAGCTTGAAATATAAAAAAGGCTAACCGAATTTACAACCTACAAGGGGCATACCCCAGGAGGAAAAGAAAACAAAAAGAAAGAAAAGAAAGGTAAAAGCCAACACACTAGTTGGACTGATAACTGAGAATACAAGAGCAAATGGGTTAAGGAGTTTCTAGACCTACAAAAAGTAGGACCAGAAACTCCCCTTAAAACCTGAAAAATAAACTTCCTAATAGCACTAGTAATAGAGATAACAGAGGTAGCTTCCAGCAACAGGACCATAAACTCAGCAACAGGACCAGCAACAATGGAGTAGTAGATCAAGCACTCAAACTCTGAGGTAGAGAACCAGGAGCAAGAGGAGTAGCAACAAATTACAGGGTGCAAAGTAACAGATTGCAGCAGCAGCAGGGGAACACTCTTCATATGCTGTTGGGAAGAAGATTTTGAAAATTTCGCCATGACCCGTTCGTAATTGGAGCACCCTCAAGGTCCCAGCCACTGCGTCCACAACAGCAGCAGTTGAAAAAAGAGAAAAGAAAGAGGAAGAGGAGGAGATAGAACTTCCAGCAGTAGTACTTAGCTAAACAGAACTTCCAATAGAGTAGAGAATAATACATGATAGAGTAGGGAGGAAAGGCCCCCTCCCACAAGGGACTAAGACATGCCATGGGACAGCCCCCCAAGGCTAGGCCAAAAACTCAACATCGTGGATGCTGATCAGACACACAGCAGTCCAGATGATGCCAACAACTCTAAGCATTAGTAACATGAAGGTTGCAACAGGTATGGAACAGATAAGCAAGCAAGTATCTATAGCAACAGCCCTTGCTATAGTAACATGAAGTTCAAGTGCAAGCAAGTAAGTATGTATGTAGCAGAGAGATTGCAACAACCCTTGCAACCCTCAAACAACAAAACATGCAATATTGACAGAAGCAGGTTGCAACAACCCTTGCAACCCACAAACAACAAAATATACAAGACATCAAATGAAAAGGATATGGGGAACCTGTTAACAACCGCAGCAACTGTCTTGAAGAACTTGATTCCTTTAAGTTGTCCTGCCATGGATTTGCCAAAGTATACTGATGCAGCAAGCCCCTGAAGAATCATTGTGCCTTGAAGCATTATGCCTTGAACTTGGACCTTGAACATGGTACTTGGTACTTGGACTTATGCACACATTTGGAGCTGGGAGCATTACTGCCATGAGCTTTGAAGCTTGAACATTTGATACTTGGTACATTGGTACTTGGTACTTGGAGCAGTAGATGAGCAGAAACCAGCAACAGCTCACCAAATGCAGCAGTAAATGCAGCAGTAAACAGCAGTAAATGCAGCAGGTAGCATCAGGATTAAAAGAAAGGAATAAGAAATGAGAATGCCACAAAAGTGAATCAGATGAGTCGCAACCTAATAAATATATGCCTCACCCTTCAACACCCTCGGATCCTCACACTTCATATCTCTCTCTAGGGACCAAACTCCCTCAACTGCACCTCACTAAATGCCCCCACTACATCTTATCTTCTCTCAAGAAAAAATTCTGAGGATCAAGCACTCTACTCACTTGGTATGCACACAGTATAGTAGTTTCACACAACTCAAGATGAGATCCAACTAAGCACTCAGCAACTCAATACTTTGCCCAATTTTGCCAATAACCTGCACTTAAACTTCCCAAATGGGATATTAGAATCACAGGATCCACATTCCAATCCTTGATTAAACCTGCATAGATAGAAGTACTAGCATATTCAAACCTGCAGACACAACTACCCAATTGGGCTATTAGCAAAGAAAGCATAACCATGAAAGCACAATATTCAAAGACATAAAGTGACACCACTCTACTCAACCACAAGTGCAAAATGTACAAATGTTAAGTGTGAAGGAGGGTAGGGATGTTCCATGCCTCAAGCAAAGTTATTGGGCCAGGTGGTAGCTTGCGTAAAGACAACAACCTGCACCTAATCTCAGTGCATATCTTTGTCACCAGAGAAGGTACACTATGATTCAGATTCTGGAATTTCCTAAGGTTCCTTTCCATCCAAATCTGATACAGGGAGACTGTGAAGGTTAGTTTGATCAATGTACTCTTGAGGCCTTTACCCCCAGCTGTAGAGACAAGGTTGGCAAGACTGACAAGTGATTGAGGTTGCCACGTGAGATGAGACTTAAGGGAAACAGTATCCCACACCTGCTTAGTGTATGAACAGTTGAAAAACAGATGATCAGTGGATTCCTCAGCAGAGCAGAAGCTACAAGAAGACGTGCTCTTGAGGCCATACAGTACAAGTCTGTCCTCAGTGGATAACCTGTTCTGAATTGCAAACCTGCTGATCATACTACATTTGGGTATATGTGAGGGAAACCACACACTGTTACTCCATCCAATAATGGGAAATTTAGGTCGCAGCTCATCCCACAAAGAGGAAATGGAGAAACGACCATCCTGGGTAAGAGTCCACCTACAAGAGTCAGTAAGACCCGACATAATTAGAAGCATGGATAGTACCCAACAGGGAAGCGTAGAAATCCACAAAGTTAGATTTAATCTCAAGAGGATCATGTGTGATGGCACCATTGGGAAGAGCCAAACTAGTGATTTTGTTCCTGTTCCTGTTATGAGATATGGATTTGAAGAAGTACGAGGTACATTGATCCCCCAATTTGAGCCATTGTATTCTAGATTTTTGTTTAGCAAAACTTTCCTCAGCTCTGGCTAGATCAAGGTATTGCTTACAAAGTTTTCTTTCAATTGCTTGCTTACATGAATTAGTGGGAATGTCCAACTCACTCTGTATTTGATCAAGTTTTTTTTTTTTGGGTAAATAAGCTTGAAATAAAAAGAGGCTAAACGAATGTACAGCCTACAAGGGGCATACCCCAGGGAGGACAAAAGAGAAAAGAAAAGAAAAGAAAGAAAATAATGATCAAGTTGCTGCCTAGCAGCCAAGGTTCTTTTGGTAATGTCGCTGTAATCCTTGGTGTTCAACTTTTTAAGATCAGTTTTAAGAAGTTTGAGTTTTTCACAGACCACATACATGGGATTACCTATGACCACTTTCCTCCAAACTTGCTGAACAGTGGATAGAAAGGCAGGGTGATCAGCCAGAAAGTTAAAGAATTTGAAGGGTTTTTGCCCCTTTCTGACTTCAGGATTTAGAAACACTATAGCAGGAGAGTGATCCGAAATCCCAGGAAGAGGAAAATGGGCATTGGAACAAGTGTGAGTCTTGATCCAATGCTCATTAACTAAAACCCTATCAATCTTAGTAGCAATGCACTGGGTGGAGGTTTGTTTGTTAGTCCAGGTGAACTGATAACCAGTATACCTAAGGTCCTCAAGTTCATTGGAGATAATGCACCTATTGAAATCCTCCATATGAGGAGGCCAAAGTTGATCTCCACCAATCTTTTCAGCTTGAAATCTGATAGCATTGAAATCACCCAACACTACCCAAGGGTCAGAGCAGGACCAACTAGTTAAGTCTTGCCAAAGTTCTTTTCTCTTTGTGTAAAGATTAGAACCATATACAAATGTGACCATAAACTTTACATCACCAGTCAAAGCCTGAGCTTGACAATGGATGGTTTGTGTAGATTGACTTACAATACTTAGACCGAGGATAGCAGGGTCCCAAACTACACACAATCTACCACTTGGAGCACTAACTGAATTATTAACAAAAGACCAATTTGGAAACATGGAGTTGATGACCCTACGACAGTTAACCTCTTTTATTTTACGCTCAATAAGCCCAAAAAGTGACAATTTATTAGTTTTAACAAAAGAAACAACCTCTCTTTGTTTAATAGGATCATTAAGACCCCTCATATTCTAGAACCCAAAATGTAGAGGTGTTTTTGACATCAAAATGGCATATAGAAAGAATTAGAATACTGCCTATCAAAAGGAAAGGAATAGTACCTTTCAAGCTTTAGGAATTTCCTTTGCGTTTGGAGCTGCTATTGCTCCTCTTCTTCTTAGCTTTGGATGCTTTCTTTGATCCACCCGAGCTGGCTTTAATGTCTGGTATAGGATCTCTGAATTTAGGTGATATAGGTTGATCTCCATCCTCAGAGTCAGCTCCCATGAATTCTTCCTCCTGCCTTTCAATGTTGCCTCCAAAGTCATTGGGGCATGTACCTGTTTATGATTTTATGGCAGAGGTACCAGGTAGATCTTTTGGTGTAGTAGGGCGTACCACATCATCCAATACCTCAATTTCCTCATCCACTGGTTCACTCAAAATGTCTTCATTCGGTTCAAGGACTGGATTTCCTTGGGTTGTATTTGAGGGGGCTAGAACAAACTTTGTAATAGCTTCTAAAGCCGTTATCCCCCCTTTTTTAATAGCTGCAGCTTTACCAATAGTTTGCCATTCCTCAACTGGAGGGTTTGCTATGCTGGCTATAGAATCCTCCTTCTCCACTCTAATCTCAAGAGGCGTATGGGATGTAGGCAATACTAGAATCCTTTCCTCCAACATCTTCCGCAATATCTATTTTAGTAACAACAGGAGGAGGGGAAATACGACAAGTATGTCCAAAAACTTTACATTTGGCACAGATTGGGGGCAGAACCTTGTATTGTATGGGGACAACTACTCGTTCACCACCCACAGTTACCGAAACATCATCTGGAAGGTCTACCCTTGCATCAATTTCGACACAGACTCGAGCATGTGAGGTCTTGGTTTTCTTTGCTGTGGCTTGATCTACATGGATAGGTCGCCCAATGGTGCTTGCGATTCTACTGATACATTCTTTATTCCACAACTCCCAGGGAAGATCTATTATCTTAACCCAAATAGGTATCTTGGAAGGATGCTCCTTAGAGGGCAATTCTATGCCAATTCTTAAGAACGAGATATTTACGTGAAAAGAACCAGGGGCCCTCATCAAGTACAGATTGTTTAGCTTGCTCGTCGCGAAATTGAAATACAATAAAACCAGAGGCATCTACCTTAAGAGATACAAGTCGATCCTTCCAAGCATTCCTAGCTGTGGCCAAGAGGAGAGGAAAGGGCATTTTCCCGTCCAGAAAGTACCCTACTAGGTATTTGTCCCACGAGTCTATCTCCATTAGTTCTTCATCGATTTCTACCTCTGCATGCTTCCCTCTATGCAGCTCAGGGAAATATTCTAGCTTTACATCCAACGCTGGCCCTTGGGATTTGAGTATCGATGCCCAATTTTTTGTTTTCCCTTTGTTGGACTCTGAATGAGACTGACGAGTAGGCTTCGGGTCACCTTGTTCTTGGGCTGAGGATGAAGCTCCTTGGGTATGATGGGAACGAGGCAAAGTGGTTTCTTCTGGGTAACCACAGTTGGGATCTCCTTCAATGTATGGAACTCCTCTAGCATTTCGTAGGGTAAGAGGAGCGTTGTTTTTGATATTCGGATCTTTGGTACCGTATTGCTTAGGGTTTTCAAGAGTGCGACCATGTTCCTGATGTTCTTCGGTTCCACCACGCGAAAGCTCTTGCTGGGAAATTTGTTGCAACTTACAGGCTGGGTTCGGATCCTGAGTGGATTTAGGGCTATGGGTACCTAAATCATAGTGCGCTTGACTAAGATCTGCTTCAGGGGCGATATTGTTGTGCGTGAATGTAGAGGGGGTAAGCTTGGTAGGGGTGATGGGCGTGACCAACTGGATCTCGCTGCTGAGAGAGTCCCCGGTGATGGGGTTGTTGATAGTACCCATCTGCTTCCTTCGAACTATGTAGGAGTCGACTGCCTTGGACCCGAGATTTGCCTTTGTAGGGTCTGGTGTGGTTGCCATATCAAGGGTTTCTCAGAAAACGACTGTAGAAGCCTGAGAATCGCCTAAATCGCCTAGTGAGAGAAACTCTGACATGTTAAAACGGCTCTTTTGACTAGATTCAATATGATGGAGGAGAAACATTCAAAATGGGACTGAACAACTGAATTGAAGCCGTGGAATGGTTCGAAATTTGGCCTAGCCTTGGGGGGATAACACACCTGGGGGAACCTAAGGGGTTGAGAGCTTCTCTCTCTACATTCTAGAGAGAGAATGCACTCCCCCTTCCAAAAATGCTTTTGATATTTTTTATTACTATCATCAAACATCTGTTTGAGACTCTTTCTAGAGCACAAAAACCATCAAACCGATGGGGTTTCATAGAGCTACAGCTCCTATTACCAACAGGGAATTGATTCTCCACCACAACCCCCTATATGGGACCGAACAACACATCTACTTCACACCTTGTGTGAAGTCCAACAATCAGCAGCTACTTGGTTCCACCACAACACCTAGTGCTCCTCAACGACGTGGGTGGGTCATCACAAACGCAAGAATCCATTGAAGGGACTCACACATCACAGATCTGGAGTTTTAGTTCTAGCATCGCCAATGTTCTTCCTCGCGTATCAGTTCTCCTCCTCTATGTGTCGATGGTGTCACGGTGGAGGGGGTAATACCATTATGAATTCTGGCGCTACAGGTAAAGGCAGTACTAGATCTAGATTTCCTCTCTTATGCGTTGAATCTGGGTTCATCTTCGTTTGGGGCTGTTATACATAAACTCATTGACCCTGTAATTTGTTCTTTCTTCGTTTTGAGAATGGATTGGATTTATGGGTTTTAAATCAGTATTTTTGGATCGAATGTCTGGAAATATTTTGAAAATCTGGGTTCATCTGGAGGATGAAGAACTGCTGTTCTTTGTGTTCTACTTGGGAAGAAGCCAGTAGGACCCAATTCATGTATCAAATCACATGGCGCAGAGTTAAAGTGGTTGTCGCTGTACCGCTGTATCCGTAGGGACCCACTTCAAACTTTGAATAGTGCACAGCTGTTCTTGCTACATCGCTAGTTACTTTGCCAAGAAAGGAGATCTGAGTGGGCCATACATTTTTTCGAGAATGGGGTGCTCTTAATGGGGCCCATCACTAATGACTTCACCGAGTGGCATTTTAGCATTGTCATGGGCTGATTCAAGCCACAGATTTTCTGAGATTTTTACCACATGCAAACAGCTTTCCCTTAAAAAGTGGATCTCATGTACCACATGTAGTCAAAAGGTGAAGTTTTGCTGCCGTAATGTGCCTCTTTGTGGGGCCCTTCTAAAACATGTGACTCAAAATTTTGGTTGTGGCTGATATGTTTAGAGCCAGTGTAATTGACTATATTTTGTTGTGTTATGCTAATTATACCTAGTCCAACGGGGTGTGCTGGACCTCCTATTTTCCCACCCCGGCGGGTTGTGCCGGGGAATACGCAATTCTCTTTTCTTTTCTTTTCTTTTTTTTGTCCTCCCTAGGGTATGCCCCTTGTAGGCTGTACATTCGATTAACCTCTTTTAATTTCAAGCTAAATTACCCCCAAAAAAAAAAAACTAAATTGAAGCTTGAGCATAGTATAGTAACCGGCCGCTAGGTGCATGATCATCAACAGAAACTGCAGCTCTCGGGATCACAATATGCAGCGACAGTAGTGACAAAGATGGCAGCAGTGACAACACTGCCTAATTACAACAGTAACAATACTGCAGCAGTACAGTGCAGCAATTGGGATACAGCAACAATAGTGGCCACACTGGACAGGTTCCTTGGTGATGGCAGTTACAACCAACTCAGAATCAGAGCATTGAATGGTGATCAAATGATGGAGATGAGTAACAAGCGGGACAGGTTCCTTGGACATGAGACTTGAAGCTTGAACGATGGAATGGATGCTTGAACATGAAATAAGTCCATGAATTGGGAGGAAGCCCCCTCCCAAAAGGGGATCATACACGCCAGGGACAACCCCCCATGGCTAGGTCTAATCTCGTGGATGGTGATCAGACACACAGCAGTCCAGATGAAACTATTGTTGTTCAGTACAGAACTACAACCTACAGCCCCCTAAGGACAGCCTGATTCTTAGAAATTTGAGCAGAGTTTCGTTTGAAATTGGAATAACCCAGAAACAGTGGCTGTCCAGAATTCAACAACAGCAGTAGAACAATACAGCAGCAGCAGATCTCAAAATAATACAGTAGAATAACACAGCCGCAACTCAACATAACAAATGTACTATCTTTGAAACACAGCAACAGTATGCAGCAGTAACAAATACAGGTAGCAGTGTACAAAAATATATAGAACAGAGGGTTGCAACAGCCCTTGCAACCATGATATATGTGTAGCATAAAGCAATAACACTAGCATCATCAAGAGTAACAACAGATAGTAGGGATTGCAACAGCCCTTGCAACCCATATAGCATCAATAAAGCATACTGCAGTCTAGTTATAAAGCAATGACAAGAGTAACAACAAATGCAATAATAGTGGATTGCAACAGCCCTTGCAACCCATATGACTTCAATAAAGCACAATATTCATACCTCACTTTAAGCTTAAAGCACTCACACTGACTGCAACTTTCTTTTAGAACCTCATTTGAAGCTTAATCCCTCAAGGCCTTGCTATGTGCTGTAAACTGAGCTTGATAAAACCTGCATAAAGCTATATCTGCCATCTACATTTAATTCAAATGAGTTGAATTGAGTTGAGTTGTAGCACATATAGATTCAAGCTTAGTATGAGTTTTCAAGCCAAACCCCACTTAGCTAACAACCACTGGGATTGAGGTCCACTAGGAAGATTTCCTAGGGACATCAACCTATATCTCACCATAGAATGTATTTTGCTGATTAAATTAGGACCATTGCACGATGCATTTTGGAATTTGCAACCATTCCTTTCAAGCCAAATTTGATAGACTGTTACAGTGAAAATAAGCTTGATGATTAGATTTTTAAGTGATTTACCCCTCAGATTTGAGACATGGTTGATCCAATTGGCCCAAGACCTAGAGGGCCAACTTACATTGATGTGTGTAAGAATGTCAGACCAGACTTGTGAAGTGAAGGGGCAGTTAAAAAATAGATGGTCATGTGACTCTACACCAAGGCAGAAACTACAACAAAAAATAGGAATGGTGCCAAATAAGACCAACCTATCACCAGTATATAGTCTATTCTGAATTGCAAGCCAAGTGATCATGCTACATTTCGGGATATGGCCGGGAAACCAAATGCTAGTATGCCAAGGTACCTTAGGATAGAGTGTTCTTAATTCATCCCAAAGGGAGGAAACAGTGAATTCCCCATTAGAGTTAAGGAGCCATTTGTGGTGGTCCTCAAGGTCTTGGTTGGGACTGGGTAGAGAGGTCATAGCATCCCTGATCTCATTGAACTCGAGAGTCCGGGCAATGGGAATACACCAGTTAGAATTTCTAATAATTGCATTCACTTTGGCATCTTTGGTGAGTCCAGAGTCATAAATTACTCTATGGCCAAACTTAAGGGCCAGGGGCCCTATAGGATGCCAATAGTCATATCACAATGAGGTGGACCTGCCATTACCAACGGTAACTTTAATGTGGAATTGTACAAGTGGCCTTAAGTTCAGAAGTTTTCTCCATACCCAAGAGGGAGAGCTAGGCATATTAACTTCCCAAAAGTTCTTCCCCATTGAGTAAGTATGATTTAACCCACTGGCACCACATAGATTGTTCCCCACCAGAGATAAGGAACCAAATATGTTTGGCAATGGCAGCCTTATTCCAGACAAGAATGGATTTGAGGCCTAAGCCACCCTCTTGCTTAGGGCAGCAAAGGTGCTCCCAAGAGACCTTAGCCCCAGTCTTTTTGAGATCAGGACCGGACCATAGGAAAGACCTAAGAATGGTTTCCACTTCTTTGATGACCTTTTTTTTTTTTGGGTAAAAAAGCTTGAAATAGAAAAAAGGCTAAGCGGATATACAGCCTACAAGGGGCATACCCCAGGAGGACAAAAGAAAACAAAGAAAGAAAAGAAAACAAAAGGAAACAAAAAGGATGGCCAATAAGGCTACAATGGGGAGGGGTAAGTGACTACATAAGAAGAGACTAAAAACTAGTAACATGCATTGGTAACTAAATGTTTCTAGGCCATCAAGGGAGATGGAGGAGAAACATTCAAAATGGGACTGTACAACTGAATTGAAGCTTGAGCATAGTATAGTAACCGGCCGCTGGGTGCATGATCATCAACAGAATGCAGCGGCAGTATGCAGCAGAATGCAGTGCAGAGATGAAATTTGGCATGAAATTTGGCAGCAGCCGAATGCAGTGAGAACTCAACTTATCTGCTGCAGCAGATTTAGAATCACAGGAGCTTAAACATGAGGATTATATTTGTCAAATGATGGAGATGAGTAACAAGCGGGACAGGTTCCTTGGACATGAGACTTCAAGCTTGAACGATGGAATGGATGCTTGAACATGAAATAAGTCCATGAATTGGGAGGAAGCCCCCTACCAGAAGGGGATCATACATGCCTGGGACAACCCCCCATGGCTACGTCTAATCTCGTGGATGCTGATCAGACACACAACAGTCCAGATGAACTATTGTTGTTCAGTACAGAACTACAAACTACAGCCCCCTAAGGACAGCCCGATTCTTAGAAATTTGAGCAGAGTTTCGTTTGAAATTGGGATAACCCAGAAACAGTGGCTGTCCAGAATACAACAGCAGCAGTAGAACAATACAGCAGCAGCAGATCTCAGAATAATACAGCAGAACAACACATCAACAGTATGCAGCAGTACACCAGTTGGTGTATCAACATATAGCAGTAAGTGCAGCAGCAGTGTACAAAATATATATAACAAAGGGTTGCAACAGCCCTTGCAACCATGATATATGTGTAGCATAAAGCAATAACACTAGCATCATCAAGAGTAACAACAGATAGTAGGGATTGCAACAGCCCTTGCAACCCATATAACATCAATAAAGCATACTGCAGTCTAGTTATAAAGCAATGACACTAGCATCGACAAGAGTAACAACAGATGCAATAATAGTGGATTGCAACAGCCCTTGCAACCCATATGACTTCAATAAAGCACAATATTCATACCTCACTTTAAGCTTAAAGCACTCACACTGACTGCAACTTTCTTTAAGAACCTCATTTGAAGCTTAATCCCTCAAGTCCTTGCCATTAAGATGCCCAAACTGATCACCATTGCCTTGTTGAACCAGAACAACCTGCATACATATGTATCTGCTCTGCACAAACAAAGGGTACAAGTGGAATTGATATAGGTTAGCTCAATGAATTCCCCACTTATCTAACAAACCCTGGGACTGAGGTCCATGTGGAAGCTTTTCCAAGGACAACAATCTGTACCTCACCAATGAGTGGATTTTACTCACTACATTAGGTATAGGGCATGATGCATTTTGAAATTTACGGCTATTCCTTTCAAGCCTAATTTGGTGAACTGTGGCAGTGAAAATCAATTTGATAATCAAATTTTTAAGAGTTTTGCTTTTGAAGTTTGAAATTTGATTGATCCATTCAGTCCAAGGCCTTGAAGGCCAGTTAATCCTTGTTGAGATCAGCTAGGTCCTGTGAAGTCCCTTCTTCAAGAATTAAGTCTTCATCCACTTCTTCACTCTCTGAATCTTCCTTTAAGAGTTGCCCCCCACCACCAAATGTAGGTAGGAGTTCTACAGGGAGGGTAACGGCTTCCAAGGCTGAAATTCCTGAGATGGAGGCAGCTTTTCCCCTTGAAATTGCTAACCAATCCTCTGTGGACTTACTTGGTTTTGCAGGCTGTATTTTAACACATCGCGAGGTGGGGTGTCCAAACACTTCACAAACTGAGCAAACTTGCGGCATCCATTGATATTCTACTCTAACTACTGTACTTTCTCCCTCAACAATGATTTGAATGTCTTCAGGAGGCTCAGGAGCAGCATCAATCTTAACACATATTCTGGTGAATGCTAATCGTGTTCTGTTGGCTGTGGCTTTATCCACATGTAGAGGTACACCGATTGTGCTAGCCACACGACTCAGGCCTTGTTCAGTCCAGCATTCAGGAGGTAAATTATGGAGTTTGACCCAAGCTGGGATTTTGGTGGGTGGTTCCTTGGTGAGAGACATCATTCTTTTCCAAGGCTTAAGAACAAGAAATCTTTTAGAGAAAAACCAAGGACCACTTTCCAAAACAGCAAGTTTTGATTCTTCATCTTGAAACTCAAAGAATATAAAACTCTTGTCAACCATACGAACTGACTTTAAGCCAAATTTAGTGTTCTTCCCCCAGAGGTTATGAGCAGTAGTGTTAACCAAAGGGAAAGCCATTTTATCTTCCAAGAAGTGACCTACTAGACAGCACTTCCTGCTATCCTCATCAATATGCATAATATCTAGCTCCACAACTGCACTCTTTCCTTGTCGCAGATCGGGATGGTAGGATAGCTTCATCGATTTAGAGGGTCCCTGTGATTGGAAAAGAGCAGCCCAATTTTTGGAAATGGGGGCTTTGTTGGTGGTAGGATGAGATTTAGGTTTGGGAGGAGGTATGGCTTCTGGCTCCTGATTAGCTTTTGAAGCAGATCTAGGGGTAGGATTATATCGAGGTTGTAGGGCACTTGGTGGATAACTCAGATTGGGGTCTCCTTCAACATACGGAATTCCTTTGGCATTGTAAAGAACTCGAGAAGTAGTAGGTGCTACCTTGTCTTGCGACTGAAGAGAAGAATCTTCACTAGTTGCTTTTGGTTTCAAAGCGGAGCCCTTCAACTCCTGATGACCCACCGTGCGATCCTCGATCTTAAGCTGTAAACATTCTTCTTCAAAGACCTGTTGCAGTTTGCGTGCTGGGCTGGGGTTCTGAATGGATTTGGGACTATGGGCTCCTTGCCCTAATGTATTATTGGAAGAAATAGGGGTTTTTCTGCTGATGTTGGTCGATTCAGACTGTTTAGAGGTGGGATTTTTGGTTTTTGGGGTGACCTCAGTACCACTAGGGACGATCTCTGAATCGGGTGGTGATGAGCTCAATCCCGATCTGGAGGCTTCTTCTTCACGATCGAAAGATTTCTGCTATTGTGGGTAGAGGTCAAGGGGTTTGAATGGCATGAACTTTGTGGGTGTAGAGTACACCACACCTGGTATCAATAGTTTACTGTGGATAGGATTACCCGTTGTTGCTGCGTCTGAGTTGTTCTTGTGAAGTGTAGAGCCCAATTGCTTCCTACGGACAACATAGGAGTCAACAGCTTTGGATCCCAGCTCGTAGGTACCGGTGGAAGCATCTTCTTCCCTAGCTAGGATTTCTCCTGGTTTGGATCCAAGATCCTCCATGGGGGACGAGGACATGCTCGCCATCTAGGGTGGAACCTCTTGGTTCTTTTGTGGTGTTTCTAGCCCTTCTTCTTAGAAGGTTTAGAAACACCTTAGGTTTATTTGCTCTGCTTATTCCATGTTGTTCCAGTCCAACTTGAGTTGGCTTTTAATTCTCCTTTTATTTTGGCTTATCTTATAATTCCCCTATGTTTTCCTCATGTAGTCCTAGTGACCACCCCTTATTTCATCCAATTTTCTTTTCTTTTTCTTTTTTGTTTGTCCTCCCTGGGGTATGCCCCTTGTAGGCTGTACATTCGCTTAGCCTTTTTTTATTTTCAAGCTTAATTACCCAAAAAAAAAAAGGCCAGTTAACATTGACATAAGCAAGCATTTCAAACCAGACTTGTGAGGTGAAAGTGCAATTGAAGAATAGATGATCATGAGTCTCCACTCCCATACAAAAGCTACAATAGGAAACAGGGATAGTGCCAAACAAAACTAACCTGTCTCCAGTATATAGTCTGTTATGAATAGCAAGCCAAGTAATCATGCTACATTTAGGGATGTGGCCAGGGAACCAGATGGTTTTATGCCAAGGTACCTTAGGGTATTGTATTCTGAGTTCATCCCAAAGGGAGGAGATGGTGAATTTGCCATTAGAATTAAGGATCCATCTATGGTGATCCTCAATATCTTGATCTGGATTGGGTAGAGAATGCATAGCAGCTCTAATCTCATTTAGTTCAAGAGTTTGGGTAATGGGGAGACACCAATTAGTGCCTCTTATAATGGCAGCCACAGTGGCATCTTTTGTGAGTCCAGAGTCATAAATGACTCTAGAACCAAATGTTGTGGCAATAGGGCCAAGGGGGTGCCAATTATCATGCCACAGTGATGTGTGTCTGCCATTACCAATAATAACCTTAATGTGTGACTGCACAATGGGCCTAAGATTGAGAAGCTTTCTCCATACCCAGGAGGGTGAACTGGGCATCCTAACTTCCCAAAAACTTTTCCCTTTGAGTAAGTACGACTTAACCCACTGACACCACATAGATTGTTCCCCACCAGAGATAAGGAACCAAATGTGTTTAGCAATAGCCGCCTTATTCCAAATGAGAATAGATTTGAACCCTAGACCACCCTCCTGTTTAGGGCAACACAAGTGTTCCCAAGATACTTTGGCACCAGTTTTCTTGAGATCGGGACCAGACCATAGGAAGGACCTTAGGATGGTCTCAATCTCTTTAATAACTTTCTTGGGAAGTATGAAAAGAGAGGACCAATAGGTTTGCATTGAGAAAAGAACATTTTTTATCAATTGGACCCTACCAGCATATGTTAAGTCCCTATTGGTCCAAGTTTTGGTTCTTGAAGTGATTTTGTCAATCATGGACTTGCAGTCAATACTCTTCAACTTGGTGGACAGTAGAGGAACACCAAGGTATCTCACAGGTAAAAAACCTTCCTTAAAAACCTAACATGTGAAGGATCTCCTCTCTGATCGAGTGTTGCACTCCAGAAAAGAAAACATTACTTTTCCCAGGACTTGGGGATAAACCAGATAGTGATTCAAATTCAAACAGGGAGTCCTGGATAAGTTTGACAGAACTAGCATCGCCCCTGCAGAAGAGCATAAGATCATCTGCAAAGCAGAGATTGATGATTTTAGGTTGATTGCATCTCCAGTGGTACCTAAAGTCAGGACTACAAGACCTATCCTTTAAAATACAAGTGACCATAACAATTACAAAGTGGTAAGAGGACAAAGGATCACCCTGTCTGAGGCCTCTTGCACCCTTGATGTTACCGGAGGGCTCACCATTAATGTTCAGGGTATAATTAGCTGTGGTAACACAAGCTTTTAACCAAGTAATCATTTTGGGGTGAAAGTTCATGCATACAAGTGTATCCCAGAGGAAAACCCATCTGACGTTGTCATAGGCTTTCATGATGTCCACTTTCATGGCACATTTTGGGGTAGAGGTGGATTTGTGGTATCCATGCATAATTTCCTGTGTGAGAAAAATATTATCAGCGATTCTCCTGCCCTTAATAAAACCAGATTGGACTGGATCAATAAGAACGGGAAGAACACTCTGAAGCCTCTTAGCCAAAATCTTGGCAATGCATTTGTATATAGTGTTACAACAAGATATTGGTCTAAAATCTCCAACCTTAGAAGGATTAGGTATTTTGGGAACTAAAGCAACAATGGTGGCATTAGCTTTGCTCAGAAGTTTCCCAGACCTGAAGAAATTCTTAATTGCAGCAGTGACTTCATGTCCCACAATGGGCCAAGCCTTTTGAAAGAATTTAGCATTGTACCCATCAGGGCCAGGAGCCTTGTGGGGATTAAGATTCATGAAAACCTCCTTAATTTCAATGTTAGTGGCATCCTGAATCATACTCATACTCTGATCATAGGAGAGTCTCTGAGTAATGAGCTGGTTGATCCTATCAAAACCAGCATAGGGAGTAGTGTGTGGAGTACCAAGAAGACTAGAATAGAAGTTGACAAAGGTACTTTTGATTACATTCATGTCCTGGGTAGTGGTGGAGTCACCCAAAACAAGACTAGTGATCTTGCTTCTATTCCTATTGTTGTTGATTGATTTGAAGAAGAAGGAAGTGCATTGGTCTCCAAGCTTTAGCCACTGAATCCTGGATTTTTGTCTAGCTAAACTTTCCTCAGCTCTGGAGAGAGTGAGGAATTGCTTGTAGACCAGTTTTTCTTCCAACTGAGTAGCATGATCAGTGGGATCCTGACCAAGAGTAGCAGGATCTCAAGCTGATTTTTAGTAGCAACCACTCTGTCAGAGATGGCACTGTATTCCATATGATTAAGCTTTTTAAGATCAACTTGCAACCTTTTGAGCTTTTCAGTAAGACAAAACATAGGATTATCCAGAATTACTTGTCTCCAAACTTTTTGGACTGTAGGGATGAAAGAGGGGTGGTCTGCCAAGAAATCAAAGAACTTAAAAGGTCTTTTGGCAGGTTTAGGTGGAGGCGTAATATGTACAATAGCTGGTGAGTGGTCAGAGATCCCAGGTGTAGGGAAGTAGGCTGAGGAGAAGGTATGAGTCCTCAGCCAAAGATCATTAACCAGAACTCTATCAAGCTTGGTAGAGATGTGGTTGGGGGGGTCTTGCCTATTAGACCATGTAAAGAGACAACCAACATTAGATCGTCAATTTCACATGAGTAAAGGCAATTATTATTAACGATTCAAAGGATGGCTGACGTCATCTTCTCTCTCTGGCAATTTGC